>JAADXL010000609.1:0-20981 GCA_023337755.1 Pythium aristosporum | reverse complement strand
CTGGTGCTGGTCTAGGAGCGGGTGCTGGTCTAGGTGCCGGAGCGGGTGTCAGTGCTGGTGCAGGCCTCATTGCCGGAGCGGGTATCAGTGCTGGTGCGGGTGCAGGACTGAATGCTGGTGCTGGTGCTGGCTTTGGTGCATTCGGTGGTGCCGGGACAGGTGCTGGTATCGGTGGTAAAGTCCACGGCGGTGCGGGTCTCGGCGCTTGGGGTGGCAAGTATTTCGGCGCTGGTTTCGGTGCGGGCGCTGGTGTTGGTGCCGGTGTAAACGTCGGCGTCGGAGGCACTGCAGGTGTGCCAGTGAAGCCGCCAGTCGGTGGTGCTCCGAACTTGCCTGTTGTGCCGGTCACAGCTCCACCATCTTCTGGTGCTGGTCAAGCGCCTGCTCCAATTACGACGGCCCCAGCTCCTGTTCCGGCGACGACGGCTCCAACTGCATCAACCACTCCAGCTCCTGCTCCGACCACCATGGCTCCAGCTCCTGCTCCGACCACCATGGCTCCAGCTCCTGCTCCGTCCATCACAGCCCCAGCTCCCGTTCCGTCCACCATGGCTCCTGAGCCGTCCACCACAGCCCCAGCTCCAGCTCCTGTTCCGTCCACCACGGCTCCAGCTCCTACTCCGTCGGCCGCCACTCCAGTCCCTGCTCCTGCTCCGTCTACTGCGACCCCGACGGTAACACTGGCCCCAGTGACCGCGCCTACTCCTGCTCCGACTACCAGTAACCCAAAGAACAATGTGAAGCAGAGTGCGTAAGTACCTGGTACAACGCAAACAAAGCGAAGAATACGACTGCGCAGATCAAACAGAGTGGAGTAAAACATGTAGTGTGTGTTGTACAGTTTGAATGCAAATGTCTTTGATGTGTATACAGCCGCGCGCAAGAACGAGAGGTGGGGGTCTTACTAGCAGTGTGGACGGTTCAATCTGATGATGATGTAAATCCAGCCTATTGTGCTCGTCGAATGTACCCAATACCAGTAGCTCCAAGGACCGAAACTCTAAGATGCAGAGGGAAATTAGACACGTAGGCTGATGGTCCAGTGGACAAGAGGACAGCGCTGGACTGGCGGACGCTAAGCTCCGTCCGCCTCACGGACATGTCTGCTGTCCCACACGATAGAGCGAGTCTGAGTCGGAACATGCCGTCTGTCTTTCGCGCACAACGCATAGGACCTGGTTTCAACTTGTGACGCTGGGTCTCTCCGACGCAGCTGACCGACTCGGGATCCACAACAAGAGTCAACTGCGGCGACTGCTGGAGAAATATCCGCAGGGCCTCCTGCTCTCGAATTGGTGGAATATAACGTCGAAGTTGTGGTCTCAACCATCGGGATCACTTCATTGCGACAGCTGCTTCACCAAGAGCCCAACATGGCTACATATTTTGCCGCCGTGACTGAACGCATTGCACTCCTTTAGCAAGACGCCGCCACAACTCCAAACGCCCGTATGGAATGCTAGCATCCACATGACTCGTTATGCGCATGTCCCGGATATCCTGTCTCACGTAGTTGAAGTGGAGAGGTACGCAGTCACGTATGCACTCTTCAGGGGGTAAGCTCATCTATGACTCCTACAAGCTCCTTCCCTGTATACTGAATCCCAACGTGGACGCCACTGCCATCGGGGTCATTGTTGGGGCTGCCCATTCCAAGTTTCGCTCAACGCAACGCAAGACAATCAACAACCCCCTTCTACTCACCCTCTTCCCCAGCCATGTTTTCAGTCGTCATGCTCGTGCTCTTCTCTCTCGCTGTCGTCACGCTCTCACGTGCACCTGCTACCAATGCCTCGCAAGAACAAGACCATGCAACACCGCGTCACCTTCGTTCGGAGACGTTTGGCCTTCTCCACGGCTATGGCGGTGCCAATGCTGGTGCTAATATCGCTGCCGGTGCTAGTGTTGGAGGCGGAGCTGGTGTGGGTGGCTACGGTGGCGCCGGGCTGGGTGTGAACACAGGCGCTGGACTCGCTGCACAAGGCGCCGCTGGTATTGGTGCCAAAGGCGGTGCTGCTGGTGGTGTCGGCGGATATGGAGGCGGCGGTGTTGGAGCTGGTGTGGGTGCTGGTGCTGGGCTTGCAGGCACGATCCACGGCAGTGCTGGTCTCGGTGCCTGGGGTGGCATCGGCGCTGGGCTTCACGGCTTCGGTAACGGTGGCATCGGTGCTGGACTTCACGGGTTCGGTAATGGTGGCGTTGGGGCTGGTGTCAGTGGTGGCGGATACGGAGGTGCCGGCGTGAACGGTGGCATCGGAGGTGGTATGAATGGTGCAGCCGGCATCGGTGGAACCGCCGGCGGAAGTGTCAACGCTGGTGCACAGACTGGCACGAATGGAGGAGGAGGTGTGGCGGTTCCGGTGGTGCCGGCTGCGAACGGTGGGTCACCCCCCGCTCCAGCTGTGGTCCCAAGTGTACCGATTGTACCGGTGCCGGCGCCTGCATCCGGCAAGGGTCCAGCTCCAGCTCCGGCGTCAGCTCCTGCTCCTGCACCTGCGCCTGGTCCGATCGATGGTTCGTCGACGTCCAGTGCAAAGCAAACCGCCTAAGGGACCTACCTACCTGTTGTGGGTCATACTGACAGCAACCAAGCAAAGAACCCGGGCCACGTGAAACCAACCCAGTGTATGTAGTCCAATGTAGCACGTGTATGTGGAATGGGACGATGATCAATTGATCTCAGAAACCAAATTTTCTCTCTATCATCGCCTTTAACGGCAACTCGCACTACTACTCATCCCTGAGCGCGAAGAGTCTCCTGCCACATCTCATAACCCTTGTCAGGCCGCACTCTTTTGCATCAGCGACCGTTGCACGAGAATGTTCTCAATTAGTTGGTGGCTCGCGTTCAGGTTGCCATGCGCCGAGTGGATCACAAAGTCTGTAAGCGCACCGATTCTCCGGTCTTGACTCTTGGCCGCTTCGTCGTCATCATACGAGTCCGGCGTCATCTTATACCGCGCCCGAACCTGCGTGGCCTGGGTCGGATCCTCACTCGATGGCGTCAGCTCGACCCAGGCCTTTTGCCGCATCAGCAGCCCGCCCATGAACGTGCCCGAGATTTCCAGAGGCTCAGCAAGCATGGTCCACACGATCACCACGCGGTTCTCTTCTTGGTACCGGCGGACGCACTGCTTCCCTCGGAACTGGCCACGCATCGGTCCGGCATTGATCTCGACGCCAAAGCTCCTGGCCATCGTATCGTCCGTGAGCTCGAAAGTCTCTCGGAAGAGTGACTTCATCGCCGACTCGCCTTGAGTCATGTGCGTCCAGAACGCCGCGGCCGTCGACCGGAAATCAAACGGCAAGATCTTGCAGTCCAGCACGTCGATGTACATCTCGCCCATGTCGTCCTCGCCCGGTTGGTTGACAGGATCCTCGCCGGTCATGCGTACGGTGATGTCCCGAAAAATAGCCCCTCGGCTCGTGGGGAACCGTTCCGAGGAGAATATTCCAGGCGCTTCACGGTACTGCTGCTCGAGGCCTTGTAACATATCCTGGAACATAATCGCTTCCTCGTCCTTAGTGGCCACGCGGTTCCACGTGAACTTTTTTGTTGGATGTGTGGACTGGAGCAACTGGAACAAAAAAAGAAGAACAAAAAAAGAAAATGTGAGCAAGAAGAGTAAAATACGTCGCCAACCACCGGAACACAGGTACATCGTCGTTGGCACGGCGTCGGAGGACTCGCTCAAGACTGCGCGCGACGCGGATCTGTTCTTCGAGCATTTCCTTGAGCTTGGCGTTCTCGATCTCGGCCTGTTGGCGTTGCTCGTGCTGGCGCGCGGCCACCTTTTCCCACACGGCGGCAAGCTGCGCCGACGGTTTTGCTGTTGTCGGCGGGCCGCTCTCGTCGTCGCCGCCCGACGAGCCTGAGGTCGAGCTCATGTTGGACAGCGTTGGTGATGATGGCGTTGGCACATCGTTCTTGCGGCTCCTCTTCTGAAGCCGCGTCAGTCGCTCCTCCAGCTCGCTCACGCGGCATCGCAAGTAGATGAGCTCGTCCTTTTGTCGCTTGCGCACGCGCTTGGGTCCGGAGCGGACGGGCTCTGACTTGCTGACTACACTGCCGTCTGTACTCGAGGCCTCCGAAGCGTTGGTCTTGTCGGTGCTGTTGGTTGTGACGTCGGTTATTGGTACGGACGTGTGTTCTGGTTCAGGCTGCAGCGGCTCCAGTTCAACGTCGTGGTCCACAGCGGGGAACGGCTTGCCGTCCGCATCGTACTCATCAAGAAACGCGAGCGCCGCCTCGAGAGCGTGGTCATCTTCCAGCGGCTGAAGAAAGCTCATGCGTGTCAAGTGGTTCTGTTGGCTCTGTTGGAAGTTGGGCAAGAGTTGGAATGTTGGCTGGCGGATCCGCCGTCTGTTCTGAAACGGTTGCAACATTCGGCGGCCGACGATTCCTAGTCAGCTGGTACCTGCGTTTAGTGACATGAAGGTTTTTATTTGGCATTAACAGTAATTGCAGTTTTGGGTACCATGGCACCGTGTCTTTGTCGGTCGGCTGGCTGTGGTAGACCACACTCTCAATCACCTCCGTTTCAGTTCACATGGGCTGCATAGCTTTTATGCTCCGCGTTTCCTCTCGTACTCTTTCGTCAAACTCCTCCAACTTGAGAGCAATGGTTGTTGTTGAAGTTCGACTCAGTTCAAGGAACTAGCCCCCTCCCTCAAATATATAAATATAGAGGTTTAAATCAGTGACACTACAAAGTTATGTGTGAGAACCTGTATAAGTGTATTAGTTATCAAGAGTATATCTGGCCTCCGGGCCGTCGAGTCGCGAGGGATCAACAGATCACAAATGATACGGACGCGCTCAAGTCGTCTTGCGATCTCCCTCGTCGTTGACGGCGGCTCACACTGAATGAGCTGTGGGCTCGAGTTCTTTTATATAGTGGTGTCTACTGCTGAAAGTACCGATGCGTGGAAACAGTGAGTGGGCTTCCTGATTTTGGTGTGCTTATGGATCTGACTCTCAGTAGCTCGGTCGGTGCAGTGTAATACTAGTTGTACTACTACTGGCCCCGTTCGCTATCTCGCCGCTTGCATTCAATTGCCGCTTGAGTGCGTTCTCGAGCAGGTAGTTCTCCACTTTCTGCTGCATGGCCGAGCCTTGCGAATGGGCGATCGTGCTGACGAAGTCAATGAGGGCGTATATCCGCCAGTCGGCCGTGGGCTCCCCACCCATGGGCATGTCGGGGGTTATCACGCGGAACATGCGCACTTCACACGCGCCGGGGGCTCCGGCCGGCGTGAGCACGATCCAGCCGTTCTCTCTGAATCGCAGGTCAGTGGCCGGTACGCCCGAGTAGACCTGTGGCTCGAGGACGGCACGCCACGTGATCACGACACGGTCCGACTCGACGAAGCGCCGCGAGCAGTGCTTGCCGTGGAGATCCACAGACGCTGTGCCATGCGGCGCGCGAATCCCGCACGAGCGAGCGATCGTGTTTTCGGGGGTTTCGGCCTCGTCGTAAAAGTAGTAAGATGGATGGAGCGCGCCGTCCTGTGTGTGGCTCCAAATCGCGTCGCTCATGTCGCGGGCGTCAAACGGCACAATACGCCGCACCAGCAACTCGACCCGCACGCCGACCTGGTCGTCAAGCTTGAGCTGTGTCGTGCGGAATGGTGGGGAGACTGTTTCGATGCCTGTTCCCTGGAAAACCGAGTCCACGTCCCGGTACGACTGCTCGAGTCCGTTGAGGAGCTCCTGGAAGACCGGATAATCGGGGAGTTCTTCAATGCGGCATCGCCGCTTGGCCACTTTTTCGTCATCCTCACAGAGACTCGGCACAGTCGTCTATATACATGAAAGAGCATGAGGAGCCTGAACAAACCAACGGACAATACTGTGCGTGCACAAGAGACGTACATGGGCCTTCATCTGCTTCTCCAGCAAGCGCCGCAGTTCTTGCGCCACGCGTGTCTGCGCCGAGAAGAGATCTCGCAGCTTGGTGTTCTCAATCTCGACGCGCTGCCGCTCGCTCTGTTGGCGTACAGCGATCTTCTCCCACAGCGCCATCATGTCGCGCTCCTCTTGAGACATGGCGTTCGCCGCTGCGGCTGCGTTCTTGCGGCGCTGCTTGAGATCGCTCAGGCGCTGGTCCAGTTGCTTGGCTTCATCGCGGAGCCGTAATAATTCCTCCCGCTGGCGGTTGCGGCGCGGCGCATTACCGGAGCCGCCAGCCACGCTACTGGAGGTGCTCGTGGTCCGTCCATCCACAGACGCCACATCGGCGTCCTCGACGTCCGGCGTCTCCGAGATATCGCTCGACGTACTGTTCGTTACAGGCGCTGGCGCCAACGTTGGCGCACTCGTGTTGGCGTCCAGTCGTTGGTTGTGGGGCCATGTGTCGGTCACGAAATCGATGCCGTCGATAGCGTAAAAGTCGTCGAGAAGAGACAGCGCCTCCTGGAAGATGGCGTTGGATTCATTTGCACTGGATGCCATCTTCGGAGGGGAACAGCGTCGCCAGCGTCAATGCTTCTTCCGTCGTCTCTTGAGAGGTTGCCACGGCGCATGCGAAAGCGTAATCGCCGTGGATTATCGATCTGGAGAGGTTCTACCCCGGCAAAGGGATTGATTATAGCCAATAAAATGGATAATTAAGTTGATGTGGACCACTCTTTGAAACTGGCTGGTTTTGTTGCGGAATACTAATCAGCACTTAACCGACACAGCTATTGTTACGTAGTGTTAAATAGGAGTTACTAACCCTCCGTAGAGTGTGTTGATGAGATCCCAGCGGCCGAACGGATTCTCCCAGGAGTTGTGGCATCTTACCGATCTCTCGAGCTCGCAGCTTGCTATCGTGTCATTACGTATTATCGGCCACACCGACGAGGTCGATCATCCTGGAAGCGACAGCCGGGATAGGAGCTTTTACCATCGGGTGTTTCTCCGCCGCAACGCCCACCACACCTCGGAACCTATTATTTTCTTACGTGAGCGCCGGTCTTGCTGAAATATACATTTCTTAAGGTCGCGTTGCGTCAGGACAGCCTCTGGACTAGAGTGTTGGGATGGATATCAGGAAGTGAATCTGGGTCCAGAATGCTTGGTTACGCGTGGTTGCATTTGTTCGGCATGCCAAAATGCAGAATCTGGAGAAAACGCAAATAAAATCGAAATTTCCGTTCATGGTGATATATGCGCAGTGTAAGTTACAGTACCTGCACTGGGTGAGGTTGGAATGTCGGACCTCCACGACCTGAAACTCCAACGAATTCCATTCTAGATTTCTCCACGTGGGAGATTCATCCAGCGTGACGCCAGTTCATCCAGAAGCCGCCACGGCGCTTGCCAGAACAAGTTTTTCTGCTTTGAAATTTGCTGAAGGGGTAGGGCGAATCTCTTCGATCCAATAAGAGATGGGTTGAAGCGCTTTGCATCCAATCATACATCGCTTGGACGCGTTGGACTATTCTGATTGGCTGGAAACTTCAATTTTGGTGAGCATGTGGCAGTGACGTTCGTGATGTCGCCCTACAAACGGATTGCAAGATCGCGGTCGAAAGTGCAGTGTCCCATCTTCAGCCGGCAACAAAACCGAAAAGTTTGGCACTACCAACCCACGACCAACAAACCCACAGTGGGTTTCAGCCCAAAGCCGCATAGAGAACACATTCAAAGATCCAGAGACCACCACGTTGGTGACCAACAGAAGACTGTTCTAGTGGGGCGGCATTGTCGACTGTCTTACGCTGGCTGCGACAGTCGTGCGATCGTGTCTTCTCATAGCCGGATTTCCCAACTGTTGGAACTGTTGGTTTACTGTTGGTCGCGTGCCACCCAGCTGACGCACCAACATTCGGTCTCGCGTGTCTCGGAATTGTGCGAATCTGGGCTGCTTCGTCTGAGCGTTGGTGCTCCCCCATAATACCACTTCCAACAAACCTCGACATGGCGTGGACTTCCTCCCACCCGCTCTCGCCGTCTCAGTCCGCCGATCCAATAGAGCACTACATCTCCCCCACGCGACGAGCCAGCAACGCCACTTCGCCATTAACTCCCGTCCACCACGCGCCGCGTTCGCCAACGTCCGCGCCATTGTTGGATATGCCCGTCTCCCCAACGCTCGCGCCCGCGCCAGCATTGGTGTTTAACCAACGCAATCACAGCAGCGCTGCCAGCAAGCTCTTTACGATCTTCTTCCTCATCATCTGCAGCTGCGGCATCGGCCTCGTTAGCGTGTCGACGCTTCTCCAGGGAAATGACCCACAGCACGGCGCCGCGCTGTCCACGCAAATGAAGGCTGAGCCCAACTCGGGCCTGCGCCGCGGCGTCGCCCTCGACGCGCCGACCGTCGCCCCCAACAATGCCAACGCGAATCAGATCCCAATGACTCAGACTCAGGGCTCGTTCCCGACACACCGCCTGCCCGTGGCCGAGAAATGGAGCCTGCTCGGCAACCTGGATGAGTACGAGTGCGTGGCCTGGCGTCCGTGCAAAGACTGCTCGCCCTACAGCGCCATTGACGCGACCAAGCCATCGCTCCCATGTAATGCCACGATTACCAACGGCAACGCCGGCTTTTGCGAGATCCGCCACAAGCAAACCCAACAACTTGCGCATGTCATGGAGATGCACTGCGACTCGCTGCGCCCGAGCGTCGAGTTCAAATGCGACGACTTTGCCGCGATTCTCCAGTACGGCAAGGTGGCGCCTCTGTACGAGCACGACCCATCGTTTTCCATCGCGTCCTGCCGCCAACAGTTTTCCACTGACCAACACCACGCCAACGTGTCGCTGCCGTTGGAAGTTGCCAACAAACCGGACGCGTTTTTCCAACGTGGGATTGTCATTGTCGTCTACGAGAAGCTCCTGGAAAGCGTCTTCGCGTCCATCAAGTCGATGCGCGAACTCGGGTGTGCGCTGCCCATCGAGCTGTGGTACATTGCCCAGGAAACCAACGTTGGCCATCCAATTCTCCAGAAACTCACGCGCGAGTACGACGCCTACCTCCGCGAGATCCAGGACCCACGAGCCTCTCGCTTCTACACCAAGATCTACGCCGTCTTCTACAGCGCCTTTGACAGCGTGCTGCTCTTGGACGCCGACAACTTCGCCGTCAAGGACCCGTCGTACCTCTTCGAGACGCCAGAGTTCCAGGCCAAGGGCGCCATCTTCTGGCCCGACTTCTGGCGCTTCCGCAAGACGATCTTCAACATCCAGCCCACGAGCTTCGTCTGGGACGTGCTGGATCTCGACCCCGTCGACATGTTTGAACAGGAGAGCGGCCAAGTGCTCATCAACCGCACGCGCCACGTCAAGGCCATGAACGTCATGATATACTACGCGTTCCACCCGTCGCTGCTCGAGTCGCTTCGCCTGGTCTGGGGCGACAAGGACCTCTTCCGGTTCGCGTGGCTGAAAACCAACAGCTCGTTCCACATGATCGAGATGCCCCCCGGCGCGGCGGGGCTCAAGCTGCCCGACCGCAATGTCTTCTGCGGCGTGACCATGGTGCAGCACGACCCGCAGCACAACGTCCTGTTCCTCCACCGCAACCAGGAGAAGCTCACGAGCGAGAACCGCCGCATGGTGTGGAACGATCTCCAGCAGTTCAAACTCCACGACGCGTCGCTCGAGGACTATGACGTGCGTGGCGCCAACGGCGGGCGGTACTACCCCATGTACAAGCGCTGCTACGGCAAAGATATTTATTACGAAAAGGCGTTTGTCGTGACGCCCGTGGCGCAGCTGCCGTTCGCCGGACTCGAGGCGCGGCTGCTCGAGTTTGTCCACGAGGCCGCGCAGATCGTCAACGCCACGGCACTGACCTAGTACTTCTAGACACGGCGTGGGCGCCAAGGTGTACCCACAGAAGTTCCCCCCAATCTGTATTAGTAATTTACACCCACTCAATCCGTTGGTGTCTTGGTCGTGGTGCGGTGCGTGAGCTGCAGCGTGAGCCAGTCGAGCGCTTGCGAGAGCCCCGTGCCGTCAGTCACGACCACGGGTAGGACAGCAACGGCACTCGTTTGGAGCTTGTGGATCTCCAACGCCACGGCGATCTCCTCGGCACGCATGGCCCCGGGGAGGTCCTGCTTGTTGGCGAGCACGAGAAGCGGCGCCGAGTGGATCTCGGGGCTGTCGCGCATGAAGTGGAGCGCGGCGCGTGCCTCGTCGAGGCGATCGCGATCGTTCGAGTCGACGAGGAAGAGCACGGCGTCCGTGCCTTCGTAATAATGTCTCCACAGCGGACGGATCTTGTCGCCGCCGCCGATTTCCCACGCTGTGAAAGTGACATGGCCGTGTGTAAAGCTCTCGACGTTGAAGCCGACGGTCGGAATCGTGAGCACCAACTCGCCGAGCTTGAACTGGTAGAGCAGCGTGGTCTTGCCCACGGCATCTAGTCCGACCATGAGCAGCCGTAACTCGGTCGTCGAGCGGCGAAGCCACACATCGCGCCAGCCAGTGCGTGGGAAGAGATTGCCCATGGAAAGAAAGTCTCAGTGTTGAGGTGAGACCTTGGTGACGAGGAAAGAGCCAATGGGATCGCACCGCCTGCAACTGATTGGCCAATTATTCTCGAATGTAGCCATTTTCGACAAGCTCATTTGATTGACTGATAATGATCCCGTGGACACGTGACAACGAGACAGTCGTGGAGAAGGATGGGCTGATGAACTTGAACCCCAGTTCGTGCGCATGACGGAGTTCCGGTCTTTTTCTTTTCTTTTCAGTCCTACCTGCACTCTGAGACTCACGCAACAAAGCGAATGACACGGTGCGCCACAAAGAATATGAGTGACGAGCTGCCGCTGCCCACAATGACGCCGCCGCAGAGACGACCAGCGCACCACCATGCGATCAAGCGGCGATCGCCGTCCTCGTCCAAGGCGCTGGTCTATTCGCTGCTACTCGTGGCCACAGGCGCGTTTCTCAGTTTCGTCGAGACCACTCGGCTCTTGCTGCAGCCCAATAAAGCCGATACCATCGCGCATTCAGTGCAACGCTTCACGAGCGAGGTGACTATCAATAGCTCAGCGCACGTCCCCGTATTTGATCCCCTTGTCGATGGCGACTACAGCGACTACGAGTGCGTGGGCTGGCGCCAGACCACAGCCTGCTCCCCGCATGGCCCGCGCGACCCAGCGCTCGACAAGCCCTGCGATGGTCGAGTACCCAGCGGCGCGTCGGGCTACTGTGAGATCCGCCACAGAAGCAATCCCCACGAGCGACGCCGTGTGCTGCTCTTGCACTGCGAATCGCTCCATCACGAGGCCGCGATTGAGTGTAATACGTTTGCTGATCTCCTCATGTACGGCCGCCAGGCGCTGACCTACGCGCACGACCGGGATTCCAGTTTCAGCAAGAACCAGCATGAACTGGTCACGCAAAACGACCTGGTATCTGCTCCTCCGGATCCTTCCTTCTTCCGCCGTGGGGTCACCATGGTTGTGTATAACGATCTGGTACTCAGTGCTTACGTGAGCGTCCGGTGGCTACGCGAGCTGGGATGTTCACTACCCGTTGAGATTTGGTACCGACGCGTCGAGACGGACGTGAATCATCCACTTCTTAAGCGCCTCATCAAGAACTACAACGTCTATCTCCGCGAGTTCCAGCACCCGCTCGCCACGGGCTTTTACACCAAGCTTCACGCTGTCTACTACAGTGCCTTTGATCAAGTGCTGCTGCTGGATGCCGACAACTTCGCCGTCAAAGACCCCTCGTACCTATTCGAGACGCCAGAGTTCCAGACAACGGGTGCGATGTTCTGGCCCGACTTTTGGTGGCCCAACCACACGACATTCAACGTCCACGCCACAAGCCTCGTGTGGCAAGTCTTCGAGCTGCCGTTCGTCGACATGTTTGAACAGGAAAGCGGCCAAGTGCTGCTTGATCGACGCCGCCATGGCAAGGCCCTGGACGCGCTCATGTATTATGGGTTTACGCTGCCACGACTCCACGAAGAGAAGCGACTCGTGTGGGGGGATAAAGACCTCTTCCGATTGGCGTGGCTCAAATCCAACAGCTCGTTCCACTTTATCTCGAGACCGCCCGGCTCGGCTGGAAAAATGAACGAAACGAATGGCGCATTCTGCGGCCTCACGATGGTGCAGCACGATGCGAACGGAGAGATTCTCTTCTTGCATCGCAATCTGGAAAAACTCACTGAGAAGAATCGCCCACAGCTGTGGACGCACGTCCAGCAGTTCAAGCAGGAGGCTCCGCTGAGTACATACCGCATCGGCTGGGCGAAGTTATTCCAAGACTATGAGAGCTGCTGGGGGAAAGCGACCGACTGGGAGCAGCACTATACACTCGCGCCCATGGCCAGCGCGGGACTAGGTACAGTCGAGCCAACTCTACTACAGTTTGCCAATGAAGGTGTCTTGGCCATGAACAAAACCACTGTAAGATAACGCCGTTGATATAATCTATTAATCGTCGAATATGGACTTCAAGGTGGCGAAGTCGATACCTGCAGTTCCGGTGGCGGTGGTGGCGGGGGCCGTGTGTTGTGGTCAGCGTTGCTGAGTCTCCACGCGTCCAGCAGCACGAGTCCGTCGTGTGCGTACGCCAATAGCTTCGCTTCTAGCTCGTAAAATGAGAACTGCGCAATAGGAGTGAGCGTGTGGGACCTCGCAAAATTGCGCGGCCGACCCCAGCACTTGGGAATGTCCTGGAAGATATCCCACGAACGTTCGATCGAGTACATCTCCATGGAGGCGTCCTGTCGGAACTGCTGGATGTGGGTCCACTGGGTCTGCCGTGTGGCTGGATCCGCCGAGATCTTCATGGTATTGCGATGGAGGAAGACGACCTCGCCGATGGGATCGTGCTGCACCATCGTGAGGCCACAGAAAAGCCTTATCCTCCGATTCAACCGCCCGGCTGAGCCCGGTGGCCGCTGGATATAATGAAACGGGCTCTGCGTTTTCATCCACGCGAGCCGGAAGAGATCTTTGTCGCCCCACAGAATCCGTAGCTCTTCGTGGAGCCTCGGGAGAGTGAATCCATAGTACATGAGTACATTCAGTGCCGCCCCGTGGCGCCGGCGGTCGATCAGTACTTGGCCGCTTTCCTGCTCAAACATGTCGACGTACGGGAGGCCAAACGTGGGCCACAGCAAGCTGCGACTATGGATGTGGAAAATGGTCTGATTGGGACGCCAGTAGTCGGGCCAAAACACAGCCCCCGTGGTCGCAAACGCCTCGGTCGCGAAGAGATACGCTGGGTCTCGGACGGGGAAATTGTCCGTGTCGAGAAGAAGCACGCTGTCGAAGGCACTGTAAAAGACGGCGTGGAGCTTGGCGTAGAACCGCGTTGCCCTGGGGTCGTGGATCTCGCGTAGAAAGACACTCTCCAGTGTCAGCAGCTCTTGTAGAAGCGGGTGGTAGGCACTAGTCTCGTTGGGATTATACCAGAGTTCTATCGGCAGTAAACAACCGAGCGCTCGTAGCGAGCGGACGCCCGTGTAGGCACTGAGCAAACCAGGCTCATAGACAGCCATCACGATGCCTCGATCAAAGGCCACAGGCGTGAGAATGGGGAGCCCGTTGCGCGCCAGCAACTCCCGCTGGTTGGCCGCCGCGGTGGAAGCAGCATCATGTTTGTACGAGTGCGCGCGTTGACCATACGCGATATATGACGGCGCGTGCTGACACTGCACCACGACGTCCTGCCGCAGCGAGTCGCAGTGGAGCGAGAGTACCCGCCGCACGGTCTCGGGCGATCGCTTCAAGCGGAACTCACAGTACCCCGCTATGTCCTTGGTCACGTTGGCGTCGCATGGCAGATCCTGGTGCTGGTCTCGCCCACCGTCGGGCGAGCAGTCGGTCGTTTGGCGCCAGCCTACGCATTCATAGTCTCTGGACAACTCGCCGTCGGTCACGGGATTAAAGTCTGGCGGATGGGGAGACGACTCGACTCGGAAGGCGGATCTCCAGGCAGACACAAAATCCTGGACGGCGCCGCTGCGCGTGTCTCCTTCGCGGATCACCGAGTACAATGAAGCGAATTGGACTGCAACAGTCACGATCGAGAGGCCTATCAGCACTCGCAGCGCCAGCGACTTGGACAAGACCACGGACGCACACGGGTGGTGACGACGGTGGTGAGCTGCTCGCATCTGTCTCTTCGCCTCGGTGATGGCGGCGTTGTGGTGGTGCTCGAGGCGTTGGGAGATTGGGGGAAAATGACCATTCGCACTATTACTGAAGCGACGTCGTGGCGTTTTATTATGAAAGACGGTCTCTCTTTCTTCGAACCGACATTCGAATTTTTAGTGGCTTCGCCACGGGGTTCGAATTTTTATTTTCTCTTCACTTCATCAGCTCGTTCTCCATTCTCTTTCTGCCGTGGTAGATGATCTCACCTGCTTCGTCCAGAAATTCCAAGAGTCGTGACTCGACGTCTCGAAACGGAAAGGCATGGATCGGTGTCAACGTAAAGTCCTCGAGCGTCTCGACGGGCTCCGTTCGCCCCTAGCAGCTTGCTCCACTGGATCACGTACTTGGCTCGCGGCGTGCCGGGCTTGACCTCGAGGACATGCGTCCAGATGCGCTGGTGTAACCGGTCGCCACGGAGCTTGACAAGATTGCGATGGAGAAACACAATCACTCCGTCCGGGTCGTGCTGCACCATCGTGAGGCCGCAGAATCGGTTCGTCGAGCGTTGCAGCGTGCCCGCCGAGGCCGGCGGCGTCGGCACCATAAAAAATGAACTGTTGGCTTTCATCCACGCGAGCCGGAAGAGGTCTTTGTCGCCCCACACGAGCTCTTCGTGGACTCTTGGCAGTGCAAAGCCGTAATACATGAGTACGTGCAGTGCGCGGCGGTGGCGCCGTCGGTCAATGAGCACCTGACCGCTTTCCTGTTCAAACATGTCAGCGAACGGGAGGTCGAGGACTTGCCACAGCACGCTGTGGCGCCGGACGTTGAAGATGGTGCAGTCGGGGTGCCAAAAGTCGGGCCAGAAGACTGCGCCGTGGGTCAGGAACGCCTGGGTTTCGAAGAAATACGTAGGGTCCTTGACGGCGAAATTATCGGCGTCCAGAAGCAGCACGCTGTCAAACGCCGAGTAGAAGACGGCGTACAGCTTGGTGTAGTAGTCAGTCGCGAACGGATCGAGGATCTCGCGCAGCAGCACGCCACAGTTCTCCACGAGGTCCACGAGGAGCGGATCGTCCGTGGAGACTTCAACCTGCTTGTACCAGACTTCAATAGGCAGCGTCATGCCCAGTTCCCGAAGCAGGCGGATGCTCGCGTAGGCGCTCGGAAGGATCTCGGCAAAGACGACCATGGTGATGCCTCGCTCGAACGAGACGCCGCTCAGGTCGACGGCGCCTTGGTTCTCTGCCCTCGCGTTGTGCTGGGTCGTGTCCAAGGCACCGGGCTCGCCGTGGGTATACAGAAGAGCCTGGGCGCTGTAGTCAACGAGCTGCGACGCAAAGGCACAATCAAACAGCACGTGGGGCGACAGCGAATCGCAGTGCATCTGGAAGAGTCTCGTGGTCTCGCCTGTGAGTCGGTGGTGATAGAGACAAAAGCCCGCGCGGCCCCCGGGCATCGACACGTCGCACCCCGCGTCGTCGACTGGCTCACGCGCACCGTCCGGCGAACAATCACGAGTCGCACGCCAGCCCACACACTCGTACTCTTTACGGAAGCGCTTGAGGGGAGGTCGCAGTGGTGTCGGAGGTGGAGGAAGCGGAGGAGGAGGAGAAGAAGGGGAAGGAGGAGTAGGAGCCAGGGTGGTAGAAACGACGGGCGTAGACGCGTCGCTTGCTTTCACGACTGATGCTAATCGCAAGGCCGCGATCCGGGGCACGGGCTTCGTGGCCGTGTCGCGGGGAGACTCGAGGACGAGGATCTCGCATTGGAGATAAACGCCCAGCGATGCCACGAGCAGCAGCGCCACCGCGGCCAGCGCAAGTCGAGGGGAACGCACTGGATCGACACGCTTGAACGGCGGCCGCATGGGTCTCTTATACTGCACTGCGTGGAGAAGATGAGGAATGAAAGGACACACTGATGAGAGCCCATGGGTTCAGAGCGATCGGAGACCGTTCCGCGCGCCTTCTCGTCTGTGGCCGGCCAAGCGACTGGCGATCTCCGTGGCGAGTGAGCCGGGCAGCAGAAGAGGAAAGAAGAGTGCTCGGCTTGTGTTCACTTGGACAAAATCTATTGGTTTCGGTGGGGACGACACTACTGTACGCAGACCTTCTACCCACTTCGGTTAATTGACCGTGACTGCAATCTTGGTTGTCGCGGCAGCCGTCGTCGCGCCCGTGGCATTCAGGATCGCGGCGCCCTCGCGAGCAAACTTGAGCAGGTCCACCTCGAGGTTCTCAAAGGCGAATGCGCTAATGGGCTTGAGCGTAAAGAGCTTTTCGTAGTGCACGTCCTTGCCAAAGCACCGCTTAAACTGTGGAAACACTTTGCCACCATTGGCGCCACGCACGTAGAAGTCTGCGAGCGACGACGTGCGCTTGAACTGTTGAATGTGGGTCCACACGAGCCGGTCGTTGGTCGGTAATAGCTTCTCGGTATTGCGGTGGAGAAACACGACCTTGCCGCTCGGATCGTGCTGCACCATCGTGACGCCACAGAACAGATCGTAGTCATCGTGCTTGGTGCCGGCCGAGCCCGGGGGCCGTTGGATCATAAAGAACTTGCTGTCTGTCTTCATCCACGCAAAGCGGAAGAGGTCCTTGTCGCCCCACACGAGCCGCATCTCTTCGTGGATGCGCGGCAGCGAAAAGCCGTAAAACATGAGCACGTTCATGGCCGCCGCATGCCGCCGTCGGTCGATCAGCACTTGGCCGCTCTCCTGCTCGAACATGTCGACGGGGTCGAGGCCAAACACGGTCCAGACAAAGCTCGTGTCGTGGATGTTGAAGATGGTATTGCCCGGCTTCCAGAAGTCGGGCCAGAACATGGCCCCTGTGTCGGTAAACTCGGGCGTGTCAAAGAGGTACGACGGGTCCCGCACGGGGAAGTTGTCGGCGTCCAGAAGCAGCACGCTCTCAAAGGCGCTGTAGAAGACGGCGTGGAGTTTCGTGTAGAACCGCGTCGCGCGCGGGTCGTCAATCTCGCGCAGGTAGACGCCGTACTCGGCGACCATGAGCTGCAGAAGCGGGTGGTTGACGTCCGTCTCGTCTCGCCGGTACCACATTTCAACGGGCAGCGTCGAGCCCAATTGCCGCAGCGACCGCACGCTGACGTAGGCGCCGAGCAGCAGCTTTTCGTAAATGACCATGACGATGCCTCGCTCAAACGAGAGCTCCAATTGGCCCACCGACTGCTTCTTGATGCCGTCCTCTTCGAGCGGAATGGGCGTGTCCGAGAGCTTGTTGGTGCGGCGAAACGCCGCCTGGTTCTTCTTGTCGGACGAGTTGGCGTCGTGCACGTAGTCGGTCGAGAGAATCGAATACCCGAGGACCGACTGGAACATGCTGCACGTAAACTGGACCCCGGGCCGCAGCGACTCGCAGTGCATCTCCATGACGTGCGTCGTCTCGCGCGTCGTCTTGTGCTGGATCTCACAGTAGCCCGAGACGCCGTCCGGGATCGGCGTCGAGCAGTTGCGGTCCTTTTCCATTTCGCGGTCGCCGTGCGGTGTGCAGTTCTTCGTCTGCCGCCAGCCGAGACACTCATAGTCGCCGAGCTTGAGCAGCTCGCGCTTGGTCTTTTGCTGGCGCACGGGGCCGTCCTCGACCGAGGAAAACCACGACGTGAGCCGGTGCAGCCGGGCGACCACCTCTTGCCGTTTTAACGCCGCCAAGATGCTTGGCCGCTGCGCGCCGCTCGCGGCATGGCCGCCGCCGTCGACTTCGCCGTTCGCGATCGAGCTGTACTGCACCACAAAGCCCAGTGTCGCGAGGCAGACCATGCACACAAAGCACGCCAGCACGAACGCAAAGCCGAGCACGCGGCGGCCGCTACCACCGCTCGCAGAAGAGACTGCCGAGGGCCCGCTCATGGCGGCGGCAGCGGCTGAGCCAGCGCTGAGGCTGCGCTCTTTCTTGTCCGAGCCGCTGTGCGATTTCCGCTTGGCGTAGTGCGCCTGCGCCGAGCGCTTCTTGGTGGCGGCACCGCCCAGTACCACGGGCAGCAGCCGGGGCGGCGCGGGCGACGGTGGCGCCGTGGTGGGGAGCTCGTCGGCCATGAGTGGGGCCGAGATATGTGAGACGCGGCGCGAAAAGGGAGCTCCTCGATTTTCTGTTCTGTTGGGGATGTCGGTTCTCCGCTCCGCCCCGCAAAAAAAGATGTTCTCCGCTGGGTGGAGGGGGCGTGGTGGGTTGACGACTGCGCGAAAGCGAGCGAGCCAAAATCAGGAAACCGAGAACGGGAGCGGGGGACAAGAGGAGAGGAGAGTAGAGAGTAGAACCGAAGAGCGGAGCACAGTCCTCCCGAAGCAGCGACCACAGAGATTCGAGTCTGACGCTCCAGTTTGGGTCACTTGCCTGAGCACGTGGCATCCCACAACCCCAATCCACTACGTGCTCTGGATTATCCAGCCTCCTCTCCTCTGACTCAGAGGTTCTGAGTAGAGGAGATCAAAGCAGAAGAGGCTAGAACCACAGATTGGAGGAGGACGAGAACCCTCGCGAGAGTGACCTCAGAATGACACAACCTGCACCACCGACTGGCTAGGAGGAGATGGCTACACTTCAGAGATCAGCCAAGGTATCCCCTCACACTGTACGTCAGGAAGCAAGAGGAATACTATTATACACAGCACGGCTGGCTTCAAACGAGATGCAAGTCGGTGGCGAGCCCGAGGCTCTCGTCCAGAAGCAAGTTCCCGACGGCGTCGCCCAGCGAGACCAGGTCTTCACACGACGACTTCACGACGAGATCATGAAAGTCGTCGGTTCTCACGGTCCAGCTCGCGTCGCCAACTTCAGCTCCGCCCCCGTGGGGCCACAGCGGTGCGATCTGCGCGACGAACCGCACGACGGCCGTGCCCGGCTCCATGCCGGGGATGCCCGGCGGCACGGGTTCGACAATGACCCATCCTCTCTCGTCGCTATACGCACGCTGCGTCTCACTCACTCTATCTTCTGTGGAGCTCGACATGATGCGCCACACTTGCACCGATCGGTTGTGTTCCTTGAATCGCTGCATCACAAACACAGCCGTGAGCAGATCGCCGCGGTCCTCATCCCCCGGCGTCGCTGCTCGGTACGTGGTCGCGATCTGGTTCTCAGTCGAGCCAAACGTCTCGAGCACGCGGTGCTGCTCGGTCAAAGGGTGCAGCGCACAGCGCCACATGGCGTCGGCCACGCGGTGGTACTCGAACGGCACGTGGCGCGTCTCGCGCATCTCGACCAAACGCTCCTTGGTCGTCTCGTCAATCTTCTCCTCCCGGATGACCGAAAGTCCGAGCTCGGCACTCGCTGCACTCCACTCACTCCCAAAGATACACCCAACGCCGGCCTTATACATGCGCTGGATGTCGCGCGAGAACTGTGCACAGAGCATGTCTGTGCTGGCGTCCGAGTGTACCCGTGAGCTTCCCGGATTCGCGTTCACCTCGTACCGAGTGACGACTCCATTGCCGTCCCGTCTCGCACGCTTGGATATCGCTCTTTCGAGCACGTCAGCGAGTCCGATCTGCTGCTGCAGCATCGCAACGAGCCGCTCGTTCTCCGCCTCGGCGCGTGCGCGCGCGACGCGTTCGGTCTCAGCCGCGCTCTTCCATTTGTCGGCGGCAATCGGGGGCATGTCGACCTGCTGCTTGCGCTTTCGCAGCAGTTCGCTTTGCTGGCGCTCGAGCGCACTCGCCTCGTGACGCAGCGCCTGCAGCTCAGCGCGCTTGCGATCTCGCGAAGCGTTCCGCATCGGTGTCGGAGCTGGGGCCGCGGCGTCGGTGCTCGCTTCACCACCGGAACTCGAGTCGCCGTCTGTGGCGGTTCGTGGTACTGAGTCTATCGGGCTTGCGGCGACAGCATTGGTCGGTGTCCTCGGTGAGCTCAACGTGCCTTCCATCGTTGTCACTCCTCTCCAGGAGACTTCTTATTTGGTGCGACAAATGGCGTCAGTCAAATCGAGTTCTTTTTCATCTGGATGAGGAGCTCCCCCACTACTGTGACATCTAGAAATATATCTGCGACGTGTGCAACGCTTACAAGATTTCGGTCACTGGTTGACGTCCAGGAGCGTCGTGTCGAAAAGCTCTTGATCGTGGCCGCCGGGCAGCGCTACGAGCTCTTCGATCATCGACACGAGATCGCCATCGGTCGAGCCGATTGATTCGTCCAGCAGTATGTTCTCAATCGACTCGGTGATTGCGGCAATGTCTTCCTCCATGCCATTCAGGATTTTGTTCGTGACGGCGCCGACCTCGAGACTCTGCTCAGCCGTATCATTGGAGGCGCCGGCTTCAATAAGCTTGGTCTGGAAGTCCCAGATGGGGACGTAGCGCGTACACACGCGCACGAGCGCGGCATCCCTGCTACGCTCGCCCGAGATCGCATCGACGAGGGGAGTTACTGTGATCCAACCCGTCTCGTCGCCGTACTCGCGCTTGGCCGACGGTGCTTCATCCCAATTCGCACTGCGCCACACAATCACTGTACGGTCCCCCTCTGTGAACCGACGTATGGTGGTGGACGACAGGAACTGAAAGCCCGATCCGGGAGTGTTCTTTTGCGACCGAAACATCGCTGTGTACTCGTCGTCCGTGCACCTATAGGTATCGATGATACGCTGCTGCCGATTGTACTCGGTCGTGATGCCGCGCCACATGGCGTTGCAGACGCGCTCGTACGGGAACGGCATGTACAATGTGTTGCGCAGCTCTACATAGAGCTTTTCGCCACTGTTCGTCTGCTGCGAGACCACAGTCGAGCGCCGCAGTGGCATGTCCACGGCGTCGTTTGGAGTCTCCACAGGCTCGGCAAAGATGATATCGATGAGCGGGTAGTGCTGGTCGATCTCGTCCATAAACCGCTCGTGCAGCTTGGCCATATCATCGACCGGGTACGGCGTGTGGCCGCTGTCGCTCGCACATAACT
>JAADXL010000608.1:0-21001 GCA_023337755.1 Pythium aristosporum | reverse complement strand
TCGCTGACTGAGGCGGTCAACCTCTTCGAAGCGTGCAAAGTTGCGATAGCCGTCGACGTCGGAACACGCAGCTGGACTGGCGCACAATCGCCAGGATTCTAAGCCAGAGGCCCGTGAGTGGTTTGCTCTTCAACGACTTTCGCTAAAGATTAACATTATGTTTGAGCCAAGATAGAATCATAGTCGAGAGAAATGCCGTTTTGCAGACGTCCTGTGCTTTCCGTGGGAGCGTCTAAGGAGCCCGCAAATCAGCAGCACGCGTTACATGGAGAAGACTATTTGAGACCAAATCAACCCAATAAAGGTAGGCCACATGTTGAGTGAGGTACGTGTACTTTGAACGGGACGAGCTCCCCTCCGAGCGGACCCATGCCAGGTCTGGGGGTTGCACGCCCAGAATCGTCTATTCTTTGTAACGCGGGTGCTGATTTGCGGGCTCTTTGACGCTCCCGCTTTCCGTCCACAACTACATGAACACTAGTAATTATTAGCTGCCTGCTCATTTGAGCTGAGTGTCCTCCCAGCCGATCGATAGAAGCGTCGCCGGCAACCAGTCGAAAGTGGGCTTCATCACTCCCGGCTTGGGAGAACTCTCATTTTGTGCAGCTTCGGTCTCCTCGCTGTACGCGACTGGAATGGCGACCCACAGATTCATTGGGTTGACGCGAGCACGCCTCGCGCGGATCATCTCGAACTTGGCGAGCGTTACTGGCAGCACACGTGCGCCAGTGGCTGCTGAAAGGCGGGGTGCACGACGGTGCTCTATTGGCTCCAGCAACGACTGGCGACAGAGCGCCAAGTCTCGCCGCGCACCGTCTTGGTATCGAACGAGTGCGTTTTTTTCTTGGCGAGCGGCGACTCGCATCGCGACCGTGTTCTTGTGGACCACGTCCTGCGGCGATCCGTTGAGCAATGCGGCACGCGCGCGACGCACTCGCTCGCGCTGCAGCCGCCGAAGTACCTTTTGCTTTTTCGCCGAGAGTAGCGCGTGCACTCGCGCGCGTGCGCGACAGCCTCTCCACACGCGCTGGATCCGACACGCGGCACGGCGACGCGCCAGCTCCCGCGTTGTGGCGGCCATCGTGGTGGTGACCACGTCGGTCAAAACTGACTGCACGAGTCGACTGTGGGCGTCCGCAAACTGGAGATGGCCGCAAGCCGAAGAGAGCATCTCCAACAAAGACTGCTTGCGCCGGAGTCGGTTCTCTCGTCGTGCCTTCCACGCCATCCACGCTTGCTCGATCTTTGCGACCAGGGTTTGCGTTTGCTGCCGTTCATGTTGTGCAACAATACGCGCGGCGACCGCGACCACAGTCTCGCCCACGAGCGTCGTGACATAGAAACCAGCGATGTGTGTAGCGAGCGCGCGTCGTCGGCATTGTCGCCGAGCTCGCACAGCGAGGGCTGCTATACATACGGCACAGTAGAGGACCTTCCGCTGCAGGCGAAGTCGTTTGTCTTTGGCCTGGTGCCTGATTGACAACGAGGCCACCAGTTTGGCTGGGACCAGTGCGCGAAGTCGCATGAGCAGTCCACGCACGGCGAGACCAATGGAGGAGACTACTCGTGTTTGCATGATGGTGGTCTTGAGATCACTGAGAAGCCGTGCCACCACCGTGGCAGCACGGATCGCAGCGCCACTTCGACGATCCTTGAAGACGACACGTAGCATGCGCGAGACCTTGTGAACAACGGCGCTTGCTGAGTGCGAGGCGGATGCTGCTGCATTCGCACGGGCAGCGCGAGCGGCATACTTCTTCTGGGCACGACGCAGCCATTGGGCATGGCGTAGTCGGTCGGAAAGTTCTGCGGCTGGGCGGAGCGGCTTCAAGGGCGACGGAAATGGAAGGAAGGTGATCGTGGAGGCCATTGTACGGTGATCGCCTATGCGATTTATGCAGGTGGCGAGTGGCGAATGGTTGGTTACACTAAGAAAGGAAACGGCTCTGTGATTCCCTGCACTTGCTCGTTGGGAGGAGCCTCGGTTCTAAAGTGAGACAAACGTCACTTATCAACGACAGCACCCTCACAATAACTAAAGGACATATGAAGGGCTGGGCCGAGTCGTCAGCAGTGGGCCTGGCTGAGATTGAGCTCACAGTCGCGTGTCTCTGTGCCTCTGTGGAGACTCTGGCCTCTCGATCCTGCCACGAGACGCGTACCGTTCTGGAGATCTATGCGTCTCTCAGATGGAGCTTCAAGCTGGAAAGGGAGTTGGATGCAGCATCGAGATGGAGTTTACAGCGCACTCGTCTGGGACGGCACGAAAAGAATCCGATCAGCGAAGCTGAGGATCTAGAGCGACTCGTCTCATCTACAAACAACGAGCGAATGACGCGGACACTATCCTCTCAACGGCGTCGAGTTCTCGAAGCTACAAACGGCTACAGAGATGTGCAGGCACCACCACGGCTCCAACTCGAACGCGTGGAGGAGGTGCCAGCAAAGAGCACGCCAACGCAAGGGAGGAGGAGGGAGCTGAGTCCATTCTGTTGTCTCAAAACAGGTCGAAGCCGAGTCGCGCTATTGTGCCAGGGGTCTTCCGCAACCGCTGCGTACGTTTGGCCACTGTGGGGGTGTTTGTGCAAAGCCGAAGTCTCATACCGCTCGATTGATTCCACGGATTAGGGCGCAATGTGCTGGGCGAGCGATACGCTGCACCCGACCGACCGCTTGCGTTCTTGACGCGGCACAGCAGCGCGACCGAGATCTTTCGGCGCATGCGACCGCGGGTGAAGCTGGAATTGCGACTACGTGAGACGCGACGCATCGAGCGGCTCAATGCGCAGCGCCGCAAAGAGCTGCAAAGCCCCGAGGACATGCTGGAGGCCAAGTTCGATCGGTTGTTCCTCGCCTAGACGAGCGTCGCAGACACTGGAGTGGTGTCGCAACTGAAGAGCAACTCACGGATCGCACTTCAACATCAGGATATGTGCCCTAATGTAGGACATTGCGGGTAGGGCCGCGAATGCTTGGTTTGGTTGGTTCAAGACGAGCTGGGAACCAGCCATAAAATACCAATGTAAGTAATACTGTACGCCTGTATACAAAAATCAATATGCGGATATAATAAAAGGCATAATTACGTTGCTAAGCTGCACAACATATTTCCCATCCAATTGATTGGGCTGGGTCAGCTCTTTGGCTCGGGCTCCCGGCGCGAGCAGCGCGCTCGGCGCTCCTCACTTTCTGCTGACTGCTCTGCTGGCTACGACGACCGGGTATGTGCCGCTCGCGCCCTCTCGCTGCTGTTCCCTGTCGCTGACTCCTCTGTGTGTGCAGCATCCGAGCATCCAGGAGGGCCATACATTCGTGTGGTATGCAGCTTTTCGTCGAGACCCTTTCGGGCGCTCCGCTCACCCTCGAGGTGGCGGCCGATGCCTCCGTGGCGTCGGTCATGCACATGATCGAGAACGTCGAGTTCATGTCGGGCTTCCGTCTCGTTTGCGCGGGCAAGCAGATGGAGTCGGGCTCGCTCGCCGACTTCGGTGTCGAGGACGCGGACACGCTCAAGATGCTTTACACCATCAACGGTGGTATGCGTGCCAAGTGGCGCAAGAAGCGCATGCGTCGCCTTCGCCGCAAGCGCCGAAAGATGCGCCAGCGTGCCAGATAGACGCACTGCCCTTCGCTCCCCTCGTGGAAGCGGATCGCACGCGTCTGTGACTGCGCTCGCTCCGTCGTCTTCACCGTTCTCTCGGTCGCCCAGGAGACGGGAAGTCCCGTCATAGCACACCATGGCTTCATCGGCGTGCTAGAGTCTAGCATTCTACACAACAATGGAACATGGCGTCGTCTGACGAAACCAAACCAGTGTCTCTCTTCTCATGTGATTCCGTTTCTGTCGTGGCGTCTCACTTGCAGCCTCCAAAGGGATACTCCATCGTCTGCACCAATGGCCAGCAAAAGCAGCAAGAGGAGCACATGACTGACTGATGACAGAACGATGGCCGGCACCTCCGTCCGTGATGCATACATCGGCTGGAGAAGAAACTGGGAGCGTAGAATGCCCGTGACCTCTTCGTAGTGACCACAGTGTTTCTGTTCACGTGACCATTCGCTTACTCCCGAAACTTCACATTTGGTGATGAAGTGAGCCAACTGATCAGTAGAAAACGTGGGAGGGAATGACGAAGGCATCATGGGCGTTCTGGTTTCATCACAACGAGTTGATTCATCCGTCTTGTCAGTCATGCAAAAGAGACCTACCATTGAAACACAGCTTCCCATTCCCAGGAGTTGCCCACACTCTGAGAATCCGCTCGCCGTCGTGTCGCGCTCGTCCTGATTCGTGCATGCTGACTGGGCGCTGGACTTGAACGGAGCGACTCCCCAAGTGGACATGCTGTGTGGTTGAGGCGTAACAGTTCTGTAGCTGTTCGTTGGCGACGAACATGACTGGAAGAGGCCATTGCGTGGCGATCTGTATTACCGTGTTGGTACTGCAAGAGCATGGGGGTGACTACAGCAACTCACTTGAACATCAAGATGTACGGTATCAATACTGGCTGCGATCGTACTTGACCAGCCAGCCCACGAACGCGCCTGCGCGGCCAACAGTGGTGTCCCACCACGTGGGGGCGCGTGGCGTCACGTCGTACGTGACAACTGCGGCGTCGTCGTCTGCACCGACTGCCGTCTCTCGTGCTTCGTCGCCTTCGTCCACTGTGGCCAAAGTCGGCTCTTCTGCCACCACCACCGCGATATCGCTGGTGTCATTGTTACGGAGGCTCTCGCAGGTTGGGGCGGTCGGCACCAGAGGCTCTCGTGCCTGGCTCAAAGAGCTACCGCGACAAAACGGCCGCCACGACC
Organism: Pythium aristosporum; assembly: GCA_023337755.1. NCBI lineage: Eukaryota > Oomycota > Peronosporomycetes > Pythiales > Pythiaceae > Pythium > Pythium aristosporum. The sequence continues at coordinate 16,189 of JAADXL010000608.1, read as the reverse complement.
ACAGCCCACCAAAGCGGTTCGCCTGCTTCAGCGCCATCGCCTCCTCGCTTCGTACCTGTTGCGGCGGCCGCTTCTCAATGCGGTAGTCGCGCATCTCGCTGAATGCACGCGCTCGCCGCTCGCGTTCGTCCTCGCGTCGAGCGAGACGCTGCGCGGGTGTCGTCAGGACCACGCTCGTCGAGCTCTCGCTGGCACCGGCGGTTGGGTGGCCGTGGACAGCTTGCTGCATCGAGTGGAGGGAGTCAGCGATGGTCGCACTGCGCTGGTTGCGCGGCCTCTTGAGCAGCGCGTCCTTGCGGATCTCGAGGTTGAGCGCGAGGATCTTGCGCTCGCGAACACTGTCTAGATCGCCCAGCAAGCCACTCGTTCTGGTGCTGGCTTCGTTCTCCTCTTCCTCTCGACCTCCTCTCGATCGAAGGGAGACGCGCTCGACCAGCCGACTGAGTCCCCTCGTGCGTGTCTTCGTGAGACGGTAAGCGCGGAGCTTCTCGACCGTCTCCAAATGGGTCTCTGCCCTCTCGACCAGCACGCGCCAGCGCTCGCCGAGCTGTGCGGCCGAGTACTGGGCAAACTGCGGCTCGTGGCCGGCGTGGCGGCTCAGCACGCCGTCCAGCAGCAGGATCAGGGCCCACTTGGCGCCACCAACGCGTTCCACGGCTAGCACGAGCAGCTCGTCATTGAAGCAGTCGCAGTCCACGAGCCGCTCCGTGCAGTGCGGACACAGGTCACGCCAGCCACAGACGCAGAGCACAGCGTACCAAACCAAGTCCGCGAGTAGCCCAACGAGCGAGAGCCGCGCGATTGCGGCCACGAGCCCAAAGTACATGAACTCGGCGAGAAACGTGCAGCTCCGGTTGCGCCACATGTAGAGCAGCGGCGTCTGCGCGAGCGTGACAAAGGCCACGACCAGCACCTGCAGCAGAAACGCGAGGCGGAAGGAAAACTGCGACGTGTCGCCACCGATCGCCTTGAGCCGAAAGTACTTGCGGCGTTGGCGGAAAATGAGCTTGAAGATCTCCTTGAACACGGCCTTGCCCAGCGCCGGCAGCACGAGTAGCAGCAGCCAGTAGAGCGCGACCGCGACCACGGCAGGGAGGCCATGGTCGCCCAGCGAGCCGTGGGCCATCGCGAGCAGGAACGTCACGTAGAAGGTGATGTAGAGCGAGCAGAAGACGATGAGCACTCGCTCACCGCGCGCGAGCTGCTCGTTGCGGTACGGGAAAAAGACCCACGTAAAGTAGTTTTCGTGGCGCCACCACGTGTAGAACGGCTCGCGCGGACACCGCATCTTGCGCCAGCAGCACGGACCGAGTAGGCGCGTCTTGGGCACTTTGCGGTCCCAGGGCGACGGCTGCCAGTAGTCGACCTCTGCCTCGGGCACGGCGAACTCGTGCTTGTACGTGCGCTCGAGGTTGGCACGGAACGACTCGCAGCGCGCGAGCATGTGGAAGACGCGGAGGCCGAAGAGGGACGCGAGCACGTACGGAACAAAGAGCAGCAGAAAGGGCGCGCCCCTCCAGCCCGAGGACGAGCACGTGTCGGGCATGGGGTTGACGGAGTACCGGCGCAGCGTCCGCGTGGTTGGCGACGCGGGGTCGGCCCTGGGAAGCGCAAAGAGCTTTTCGTGGGAGGAGACGGTCGCTGGGAGTTGGGCGGTTCCCGTGGCGTCACTGCTGACGCACATGTCGATCGTGGCATTGCCGCGCAAGAGCTCGCAGTGTTGCACGACGAGGTAGAGCTCGTCGTGGTTGTCGTTGTCGATGCGCGTAAGCGGTAGCCTCGCGTGCGGCGTGCGCCACCGCGAGGCCTGCGGGAGGGCGGTAAAAGACTGCCCCTTTCTAAACTGCTCGAAGTTGGACTCTGTCAGCAGCAGCACTTGCACGTCACCGGCGCCGGCGTCGATGTCGTACGTGAGACGCAGCCCGACGCCGTCGCGCAAGTGCAGAAAGGCGAAGTCGTCCGAGACCGCGACGTCGTCGCCCACGAACGCGTCGAGATGGAGCACCTCGTTGAGCCGCACTTGGGTGAGGAAGAGAACCATGGCGAACGTGACGCCCACGCCCAGGAGCAGAAACGCCCAGAACTGCACGCAGCCGCGGCGCCGGCTAAAGCGCGTGCCGATCCACTGGGTGCCCCAGTGCTCCGTCGCGTCGACGCGACCACGCACGTGGACAAACGACAAGCGCTCAGTCGCTAGCGGCTCCTCATCGACGCCGTCTTCACTGTCCCCACTTTGCGCCTCGTGGAGCGCGACCTCGATCTCTGGCTCGTGGCCGATCGAGTGCGCATACGTGACGTACGCCTCGATTAACTCGGTGTTGAGCTGCTTGTCGGAGACTTCCTCCTCCTCGTCGTCTCTCTCGATACCGTGGGTGCTCGAGGGCGCCGACGGTTTGCGTTTGAATGCGCGCAGCGTCACGGGCTGTTTGGTGTTGGCGAGATGCACGAGGTCCTCGAACGCGCGTTCGTTTTCCTTGCGCTCCTGGCGCTGCGAAAGGGATTCTTCTCGAGGTGGCGCCGTGGGAGGCAGCTCACTGATCACGTCGTCGCTGTCACCACTACAACACGACAGATCCGCAGCGAATGAGCCGGCAAACGCATGCACGGGCGAGGCAGGCGTGCCGTGACCACTCATTTCCAGATCGCCATGCGTCTGCGAGCCGGGGCCAAAGTACTGCTGCGCGATGGCCTGCTGGGTCCGGCGCCGCGCGCTGCTGTGGTAGCTGCTGCTGACACTCGGGTTGCTAGCGACGCTCAGCGAGTCCGCGGACGCCGGCGTGGGCGCCGCCAGAGCAAACGCGTGGCCGCGGAACCAGTCGTCATTGATCTCGTCAAGCGTTGCGCGCCGCTGCTCGCCGGTGCCGCCACCGAAAGCGCTGCGGAACGCGCGCCACATGATGCCGTTGCGGTGGAGAGCGGAGTGGCGCTGTTGATTTGCTCAACACAGACGCGCATTACATGTGGGCGGGCGGAATGCTCACTGCACTCGTCGCATGGGCTCCACTGGTCAACTGAGACGGAGACAGATGGGAGGACTCATCCGTCTCTGCCGCAACGGTGGTATCAGATCTATCGGAGTCCTAATCAGAATCAGACCAAATGGGTTCAAACAGGGCACTCAATGGAGGGGATCATGTGTGGATAATCGAATATGGAAGAAAGCTCCATGGATGTGAAGTGGTGGGTGTTGACTCCAGCGATCCCCTTTCTCTCTCTCTCTGTCTCCAGTCAGCACTTCACCAATCCGGTCGTAGGCTTCTCTTGCTTTTGTGTCTCCTCAGTTCCAAAGGATCGCGCTCCATCGCCCCGATTGGCGGAACGGCGCGACGGTTCACGGCTCCTACAAACCGCTTGTCGACTTTGAGTTGAGCCATCCGAGGAGGCGCGGCGCGTTGCACTATTGCCGCAGGGGAGAGTGGGCGAGCCCAGCCATTTCCCCACCAATGCGCATCCGCACGCTCAACATCCATCACGCGCCAGAAGACACGAGGCAAGAGTTGGAGATCAACGCTGATGGCGGTGCCCCGATCAAGATCCTTGCGCCACAGAGCAGCCAGACTCAAAGGGAGCCCAGCCAGCGATATCAAGGAGTAAAACAAACTCCCCGGTATTCCCCACTGCGCCGGAGCGGATGGCGGGCTCTCTTCATCGTTCTCGTCTCGGTGGTCGTGGGGTCACTGCCGTGGAGCCTGGCGTTGGCCACCGTGGATTTCGAGTTGCTCACCTTCAGTCAGTGGGCTGCGCTCTTCGACTCGGCCTCAGCTTCCATGCAACTACCGCAACTCTACCTCTCTGCACCTCGCGTGCGGGCAAAGATTCTCGTCGCAACGAGCGTCACAATGGCGGAACTACTGAGTGGAGAAGCCATTTTCCGACACCGCATCAGCGAGATCGTGGAGGTCGCAGTCGAGCGCGTGATCGTCGAGTACATTGAAACTACGGCCCTGCAAGAAAGTGCACGTGGATCGTGGGCGCTGTCACTGGGGATATCGGCACTGGTCGCGCCATCCACCGCGACTCTTCGCCCAAATGAGACGCTTGTGATGAGCACTGTTGACATGGAGCGCCGGCGAATCCTCGACCGCCTTCTGTTCGGTGGCATGGTGCGAGGGTTGAACGTCACAGTCTCGAATCTCCAGTTGTTCGGCACAACCATGCGATTGCTCAGTGCAACTTTGGACGGAGAGGCGTTCTACCAGATTGACACGACGCCATGGATTGGCCTCCGTTTGGTGCTGGCCTCGTCTGGTGCAACAGCGACTGCAGTCTCCGCCGCCTCCAGTTCGAGCGCCTCCGGAGCGTTCCAGGATCTACGGCTCCGCTTCTTGCTCGTACGGTTTCTGCAGCGCCTCAAAGTCGACACGTCCACTATTCTCGTGCGGGACGCCGTCATGGTGGACGCCGCACAACCGTATGGAGTCCCAGCGATGGTTCTCTCCATCGAGATTCACATTGGTGAAGCTGCATCCCTGCGGTCTGCCGCCGAAGGCTACTTACGGAACACGAGTCTTTCGACCGCACTCCGCGCGATTGAACCGCAGTGGTCGCTTCTTGCGGTGGAGATTGACCAAGGCGCCGACGTCTTGCAAGGGAATGGGTCAGCCGATGCCACTAACTCGACGGCAGCCTGGACGGCTCCTTGGCGGGTGGCGATTGATATTCGCGTTGATGGGCTCTCCATTGCGCACATGCAGCGCCGCGGACCAGCCATCTTGGATGCCACACGAACGCTCCTATCTCAAGCCATCAACATCTCGACCATCGCGCTGAGTTTTGGGCCAGTTTCCACGGCCTCCAACCAGCAAACCACGTCGGCAGCGACAGGATCTACGAGCGCTCTCTTCGGATCAAGATTCTTCTCTTCCGGCGGTGGTGACGACATAGACACCGCCGCAATTCGTCCGATGGACCGTGGCTTTGTCGTGCAACTCCACGTCACTCCCGTGTCCGAGGCATCCGTGTGGACACCTGACACCTTCAGTGCGGTCGGATCTGCTTTTACCAATGCAACGGACCTGCGTCCGGCACTGGGCGTTTTGGAACAGTTCGAGCTCTCCTCCAACGCGTATTCAAAGACACGGGTGCAGTATCTGCAAACCACCACGCTGCTGAGTGAGCGAGACTCAGGTTCAATCGGCTCGTCGTTCGTACGGATTGCGCTCACGCTCAGGCCACGAGCGAATGCAACGGCCGCGGCGATGGACATGTTTGCTGAATACCGCATTCGATGTGCTTTGCTGCTCCTTCTGGAGCGGGTCTTCGTCAGCGACCAAGATATCGTCCATGTGGAGACCGTTCCACTGCTCGATGTGGCCGTCCGGGTCGAGTACCTGGCTCAACTGACAGAGGAGACGCAAAGAAACGGTATTGAGAGAGCTGTGCAGTCGAGTCGGTTGCGGCAGGCGGTAGAAGACGACGGAAGCCTCTTCATACTCGTGGAATCGAAAGCAGATCTCCATGCCGACGGCTCGATGCCTCGCAGCGTGGTGCCCCCAGGCACGACTAGTCTCTTGACTGTGGATCCTTCCTCACCGGCGTCGAGAATATCCCCTGAGCCTACGGAAACGGTGTACAACTTCGCCGATCCGAGCCCTACACAGAACCCGAGCGTGCTCACGAACGTCCCAACAGGCTGCCCAAGCCCAAGTCCACTTGGACTCCTGTCTGCTCCCACATTCTACGGTTGCCTGGTGCTTCACTGGTCCAGTGAGTTCCCAGCGCGGTCCATGTTCGTCCGAACCATGTCGGCCACGAACGGCGTCACAGTCTCGCCGACCAACATCCAGCTTCCCACAGCGACTTCGAGTACATTCCAAGTCAATTCCGATACAAGTGTTGTCGCGCCATGGATTCCGGGTGAGCTTGGAGGAGAGGAGCCTATCGATTGGACTCTGCAATTTCTCAGCAAGACCGCTCAGAATGTCTCTATCAGCCTCGCATTGGAGTTCGCGGATACGTCTTCCCGGTCCTATCCCGCCTTCAAGCTGTCCATCGAGCTGCGGCTGGCAGACACGCAAACTCCGTCGTCAAGAATGCAAGTGGTTTCGCTTCGACGGCACGCAGCCTCGCTGGTGCCTCTGACGTGGGGGTCGGCGCCAGCGACGATCGTCCAGCGCGCGTCAGGTTTGTACACAACTGGCTCTCGCACTGACATACCGCAATCCATGTTCACTGCGAATGTGTCGATCGGACTGGCCCAGCAATCATGGCTCGGCCTGGTGGATTCGACATCCGCAACCGCAGCATGGACGGCCCATCAACCAGCGTGCCTTGCATGCCTCTCTGCTATCAACGTATGCAAGCAGCTCGACGAGTGTGTAGCCATCACGCAGTGCCTCCAGCGGACGTTAGACCGGCGGTTACTTCTGTATAGCGAGCTGCTGCAGCAATCCAACGCGACGTTCGATCTGTCGGACGACGTGCAGTCCTGCCTCTCCTCGCTGAACCCACGGAGCGTGCAGTGGTCGAGCAGCGGGCGCGTGGCGATGCTGACAAGTCTCCGGTGCGTCTTGCAGTCGTCATGCGCGATGGCAACCTCCCCCGTGCTTGGACGGAGGCTCTCGCTGCGGTACGCGCCTCGCCAGCAAGTGATCCATGTCATGGCATCGCACTTCCCACTCTCGCTCTCTTTCCTGTTGGATGTCAATGGTGGCATGGGTGCCTCTCCAGATGGGGCAACACGGACTCGGACGTCCGGAAATCTCTCTGAGATGAGCGCGGCGGCGCTCGTGGCACTTCGAGCGCTTGTGATGGACCTCTATGGGGATCTTGGCCGTGGACTGAACGTCACGACGACCGTCTCCGACACCACTGCAGCCGGCGCACTGGAGATCCGCATCCAGTACTTGCTCCTGGACGCTGGCGTGGTCGGTTTGCCGTTCGTATCAGTGATCACAGAGAGCACGGCCGACCCCGCACCAGTCGTGGACACGACCAGCACCGAGTCGCTGGTCTTGATCACAGAGACCATCTAAATCGCACTTGAAGTCACAACTCAGTGACCACCATTCTGTTCGGCATTACCAACACTCTTTTTTCTTCTGAACCCATTCCTGGGGAGCTGACCAATCACATCGTTGTTTGGTAACTGAGCTCCTTACGAATCGACGCTCCCGGCCTCCACACCCGACGACCACCACTGTCCTCATTCTCCAAAACGACTCGACCCCCACCACACTCCCAGAACCAAGATTCCCAACATGAAGGCGATCCAGATCACCCACTTCAGCGAGGACACGGACAACATCGCGTTCACGGAAGACGCCCCAAAGCCAGAGCTCGATCCGGCGTCCAACGACATTCTCGTCGAGGTGATGGCCTGCGCTCTGAACGCTGGCGACTGCCATGTCATGCACGGCAGCGCGTCGCTATTCATCAAGCCCAAACAGTTCCCGTACGTCCCGGGCATGGACGTGTGCGGCATCGTCCAAGCCGTTGGGCGCAAGTGCACATCGTTCTCCAAGGGCGACCGTGTGGCGGTGGTTCTCGGCCCCATCGAGAAGCACGGCGGATTGGCCGAGTTCTTGGTGTGCGACGCCAAGCAAGCTACGCTCGCGCCTGCTCAGTTGACAGCCGTCCAAGTCGCATCCCTTCCGATCGCCGGCTGCACAGCTGTGCAGGCTGTAAAAGACGCTCGCGTCGTGCAGGGCAGCCGCGTGATCGTGCTGGGTGCGTCCGGCGGCGTCGGCAGTCTCACTGTGCAGATCGCCAAGGCGTTCGGCGCGTCCTTTGTCGCTGCCACGACGACCAACGAAGCGCTCGTCACATCGCTCGGTGCGGACCACGTCATTGACTATCGCTCGGCCAAGTGGTGGGAAGTGCTCGAGGGCGGCCCGAAACTCGACGCGATCATCGACTGCGTCGGGTGCGACGACTCGTGGGCCAATTGCGATCGCGTGCTCAAGCGCGGTGGGCGATACGTTGCTGTGTCGAACTCGCCCGACCCCCAAGTGCGTTCGGTCGGAGACCTACTGGGCTTTGCGGGCAGCGTGCTGGGGCGCGTGTTGAACCCATTCACGACGAGCTACAAAATGGTCTCGTGTTTCCCGACCGGAGAAGACGTCAAGACCGTGATGGAGCTGGCGCGCGAAGGCAAGATCCGCGCCGTGTTGGACCCAGCGTCTCCGTGCGCGTTCAGCCTCACTGGCGCGCAGCAGGCGATCGCGCTCCAGAGCTCGCACCGCGCCAAGGGCAAGCTGGTCTTCGAGATTAGTCCCGAACAAACGATTCATTAGCTTGGCTTAGTCCATTGTTGAGAGAATGATGATCACCAACAATGAAGAAAAACCCAGACCAACGTTGGTTATTTTCCATTTGCTCAATCAAACAAACGTTTAATGGTTTAACACTTGGAACGTTATCGAAGGGTGGGCAGCGCGTGAGCCCAGAAGATCATTTGCCTCAAGATGCAGCGCTGCTCTCGCTCGCTCCGCCTGGCCTCGCGTCTCGCGCCGCGTGCGTCGCGCGCCATCGGCGGTGTGCGCGCGTTCGCCGTGGCCGACAAGCGCTACCAGCCAGTGAACGAAGTGCCCGAGAATGTGCTGTCCAATATCAAGTCGGAGAAGATTTTTTCGCCGGGCTTCGCCGTCAAGGGCGAGCCGCGTCTCGAGGGCAAGGCCGCGTACCTGGACTTCCAGGCCACGACACCCATGGACCCGCGCGTGCTGGACGCCATGATGCCGTACATGACGTATGCCTTTGGCAACCCGCACTCGACGACCCACGAGTACGGCTGGGACGCCGACAAGGCCGTGGAGAAGGCCCGCGAACAAGTCGCGAGTCTGATTGGCGCGAGCGCCAAGGAAGTTATCTTCACGTCGGGCGCGACCGAGTCCAACAATGCGATCATCAAGGGCGTGGCGCATTTCACCAAGGCCAAGAAGAAGCACATCATCACGACCCAGATTGAGCACAAGTGCGTGCTCGACTCGTGCCGCGTGCTCGAGTCGGAGGGCTTTGACGTGACGTACCTGCCCGTGGACACGAATGGGCTGCTCAATCTGGACGATTTGCGCGCAGCGATCCGCCCCGACACGGCGCTCGTGTCGGTGATTGCCGTGCACAACGAGATTGGCGTGGTTCAGCCGCTCAAGGAAATTGGCCAGATCTGCCGCGACCACAAGGTGTTTTTCCACACAGATGCCGCGCAGATGCTGGGCAAGATGCCGCTCGACGTCAACGAGCTCAACATTGACGTCATGTCGCTGTCGGGCCACAAGGTGTACGGCCCCAAGGGCGTCGGCGCCATGTACGTGCGCCGCCGTCCGCGCGTGCGATTGGATCCCATCATCTCGGGCGGTGGCCAAGAGCGCGGTCTGCGCAGCGGCACGCTGCCGCACACGCTGTGCGTGGGCTTTGGCAAGGCCTGTGAGGTCGCGGCGCAGGAGATGGAGAACGACCACCGCTGGGTGAGCTACCTCTCGCAGAAGCTGTACAATGGCATCACGGAAAAGATCGAGCACGTCAAGCTTAATGGCGATTGGGAGAAGCGGTACCCGGGCAACGTCAACATTTCGTTTGCGTACGTCGAAGGCGAGAGTCTGCTCATGGCGCTCAAGAACATTGCCGTGTCGTCGGGGAGCGCGTGCACATCGGCGTCGCTCGAGCCGTCGTACGTGCTGCGCGCGATCGGCGTCGGCGAGGACCTCGCGCACACGTCGATCCGCTTCGGCATTGGCCGCTTCACGACCGAGGAAGAGGTCGACTTTGCGATCGACATGTGCGTCAAGCACGTGAACCGCCTGCGCGAGATGAGTCCGCTGTGGGAGATGGTGCAGGAGGGCATTGACCCCAACACGATCCAGTGGACGCAGGACGCGTCCCACCACCACCACTAGGCCGCCACGGTCCGTACCGACGGGTCTCCCTGTGCGCGAATGAGGAGGACGCCTCGATGACCTCTTTGCAGAATATTACTGGTCTTTTCAACAATGTCGTTGCACGATGTCTCTCCACATCCATCACTTGAAGTCCCCCCTTTCTTGCATCTTGAGGTTGGGGATCATCACCGTGATGGCTGCCATCCACATTTAGTGTACCAGCTTACTGGTACACTTCTGTCAAATGTACCGACGTTTCGGTACAGTATGTTCAGCCGGCACCCATTATCGAAGACTGGCCCATTTTCCCCATTGTCACACGCGCTCATTACGCTTCTGTTACCTCCTGGCGGCAGCATGAAGAGCTCCCGAGCGACCGCGCTGCTTGTGGCCCTCGCGGGCGTGGCGACCGCGCCCTCGGCCATGGCGGCTACGCAGTGTCTGCGTCTCACCAACTCGACCGCATCCATCTACACGGCGATAACCTTCATCGCGGACAAGAAGAGCGACCTAGCGAATCTGCCGCTCAACAAGCTTCTCGCGCCGGTGGACAAGGAGATGCCATGGTTGTCAACGTGTCTTGCGTCCGCCGACATTCTCTCATTGGGCGTCGGCTTGCTTGCGGACCCCGTCGCCTCCAAATGCGTCAGCAGTCTCACGGGCAGCGGCAGCAATTCGACCAACTCGTCGTCGTCGACGACGTCCCTGATTAGCGGGGGAGACTTCTCGTCGACGCTCTGTCCATCCTTGAACACGACCATTTTCCCATGCGTGAACGACGTGCTCGTGGGCGCCATCGAGAAGCTCATGACGTCGGGTGGCGACTGTTGCGCCGACATGAAGAAGAAGCTCCCGGAGCTGCTGGGCCAGGACCTCAAGTCGTTCATGCAGTCGCTCATGATGCGCGTGGGCGACCTCATGTGCTCGACCAAGACTTACGTGGACCGTGCTGATGGCAAGACCAAGACTGAGGCGTGCGGGAACGCGCTCGTGTCCTCGTTCACTGGCGGCCAGGACCTCTCGGCCGTCCTCGAGATCGTGCAGATCCCGAACGACCAAGCCTGCGCGGCCATGAAAGGACAGAACTTTACGTCCACGAGCGGCAAGTCGTACCGATTCTTCGACAAGCAGAACGCCGTCGACTCGTGCTTTGCACCCATGAACGCGCTGTTCACGGACCTCGGCAAGCTGCCGATGATCGCCCAGTCCAACTACTCGACCTTGTTCGACGCGGGCAAGTGTCTCAAGGGCGACACGATCATCGCCATGGGTCTCGACGAGACGAGTATGATTGACGGCATGACGGCGGCGCTCGACGGCGTCATCGCCGACATGAAGCTCATGCCGGCGGGCGCCGTGACCAAGGTCATGCGCGCCGGGTTCGAAGACATGAAGAGTGACTTTGGGCCCATGTGCTTCCACCTGCCCAACTCGGTCAAGGACTGCGTCTACAACTCCAAGGTTTCGTACGCGTTCTCCAAGGACGCGCCGCCGCTCTCGTCAGCCAAGGGCGACGGTGGCTCGCCTGGCAAGTCGAGCGCGACCCGCGGCGGCGTGTCCTTGGTCGTCACGGCGCTGGCGGGCGTCGTGCTCTCGTGGCGGCTCTAAGTAGGAGACAAGCCGTCGGCGTGGTGAGGTGGCGACTAATGCTTTCCTGATGGGACACGTCGCGAAGGTCCGACGTAACGTTAGTGATCCCAAGAATCAGGACGCGAGGCGAAGTGATGGGTGCGCTCTGCTGTTCGGTAATTAATACCGAGCTTCCTGCGGTGCATTATGGCGATCCATCGCCAGGAGAAGCCGGCCATTATATTACTACTTTCCGCTTGGCCATCTTTCTCATCCCTCGCACTTGACGGCAGCGACTTGGCCGGTCTCTGCGCCTCGAGTGATTCACACATGGCACAGAAACCAGCACACGGTGATGCCACGCACTGTCAGTGCCACGGTCAGGGAAACTCATGTTGTCGTGGCGTTGTCGAGGGTACCCCAACCGCGAACTGTACATAGAGAGAGGTGGGTAGGGTTCGACTGGCTCATCTTGGCCGGTGTGTCGTTCTTTCGCGCCCGTTCATTGGCTAAAATGACGCGCCGTCGTCCTGTTGTGCGAAGGTTTTTGTGGCTTTGTTGGTTTGTCCGGCGTCGTCTGGTCTCTCCATCATCGAAGGGGCCTTTTGCTTCGGAGCACCCAACCGGCTGCTTCTGGTCTGCTCAACTCACTCGCCCGTGAGTAGCGGTGGCGGTGTCGTGCGTGGAGCGGAGCGGAGAGCAGACTCGTCGTCCTCATTTTCGTTCTCGGCGTTTTGTGCCAGTGGTGCTCTCTAAGGCGCATTGCTTCAAGCTGCCCCTTCCGCCAGCCTCCTCGAGGACGACGAGACGCGACCATCCGGCTGTGGCCCACCACACAACTGAACTCCAGCTCTTTCCCCTCGTCCGCCGTTCCACCCTCTTCCCTCGTCCCCTCCCCTCCTCTCTCGCGTCTGGACCTCCTCCCCCCGGGCTGCTCAGTTCATTTCGTTTCGCGTTCGCCGAGAATCCCATTCCACCATGACGACCTCCAAGTATGGCTACGCGCTCAACTTCGACTGGAAGCACCCGTGGCCGCGCGCGCCCGTGCCCGCGAACGAGGAGGCGCGTCTGGCCGAGCTCGTGCGCTACAACATCGTCGACTCGGAGCAGGACGAGAAGTTCGACAAGCTCTGCCGCATCGCGTGCAAAGAGATGAAGTGCCCCATCGCGGCCGTCAGCTTCGTCGACAAGCAGCGCCAGTGGTTCAAGGCCAACAGTGGCCTCACGCAGAAACAGATCCCGCGCGACGTCGCGCTCTGCGCCCACACGATCATGCACCCCAAGCGCTCGCTCATTGTCGAGGACACGTCGCTGGACGAGCGATTCCAGAACAACCCGCTCGTCACGCGCGCGTCGGCCGTGCGCTTTTATGCGGGCGTCCCCATCACGACGCCCAACGGCTACTGCATCGGCTCGGTCTTTGTCTTCGACGTCAAGGCCCACCACGACGTGGACGCCAAGATTCTCCATAAGATCGCCGCCAAGGTGCTCAAGTACATGGACGAGCGGCTCAAGCCCTCGGGCGCGGTGCCCCCACCGTCACTCCAGCGCTCGTCGTCGATGGAACTGGGCGACGTTTCCGCCGTACAGACACCCGGAGAGACAGCACTGCGGGAGCAGCAGCCCATGCCCGCCGCTCCTGTGAAAGCGCCCGTGAAGGTGGTACCACCGCCGGCACCTGTGCCACGCCCGGTTGCTGCCCCCGTCCCCGCCCCTACACCCACGACCGTCGTCGTTGCAGCGCCCGCGGTGGCTGTTCCTGCGGCGTCCGCTGGCGCAATCGTGGCCGCGGACGCATCGTCGACGGCGCTGGAAGTCGGCGGCCAGCAGCCCAACAGTCTCGGCAACATGGGGTCGATGCTCATGAACTTGCTGGCAAGAACCACCGAGACGCAGCAGCAGCTCGCGGCGCAGCAGGGCGTCATGTTCGAGACACTGAGCACCCACTCGACGCAACTGGATTCGCTGAGTACGTCCATGAGCAAGCTAGAGCGCAAGATGGAGGAGGTGCGATTGAAGCGCCAAGCCGCTGGAGGCCGACGCTCTTAGAGGCTGGACTGACCAGTGGCACGGACCGTACCAGTATAACTCAGCCTCCCCACTGCTCCGGAAGGACCTCTCTCTCTCTACTCTGCGGATGCGCGGCCTTCGTATATCTATGCCCGTGGAGTGTCTCTATGTCTTCCAAGTGCTCCCATTCCTCCTAAACAATCGATCTGCTCTTTCCATTTTCGATGACACTGTATTACTACTTTTGTTGGTCATATTAATACCGCCTGAGATCATCTTGGTCACATTTTGGCATTTCATCCCCAAAACGCCGCAACCCGTTTAGCGCACAGCCCGTCTGAACCCACAAACCCACCCGTTTCCGATTTTGGCGCCAAATCTCGTCGCCCCTTGCCGCCTCCCCATCTGGATTTCGGAGAGCTACGCATGAACGTCGACGGCGGATCCTCTGGCGCCAAGCGCAGCCGCAACGGCAATGCGTCGCTGAACGCCGGCGCCAACGCGCAGGTCGAGCTGGTCGTCGACGCGACGGCCGAGGCCGTGAAGACGCGCTTCCTGCAGTTTCTCTGCGGCTACGGCCAGCGAACCGACGGCGGGGACGACCCCATGGACGGCGACGTGGGCTCGCAGCAGCAGCAGCACGCCACGGTCAACTACTCGCAGCAGGCCGAAGTGATGCGCAATACCGAGACGTCGTCGCTCTTTGTCGACTTTTCCCACGTGCTCGAGTTTGACCCGGACCTCGCCCACGCCGTGCAGGCCCAGTACTACCGCTGGGAGCCGTACCTGCGCCGCGCCGTGTTCGAGTTCATCCGCATGGAAGACGCCGCGTACGTGCTCAATGAAGACGCCAACAAGACGCAGCGCGAGTTCTTCGTGTGCTTCTACAACTTTCAGCACGTCTCGCAGTACGTCTGGTCTGCTGCTTCCTCATGGACGTTACGGCTCCGAACTGATCTCGTTTCTTTCCTGACAGCATCCGTGACATGCGCACACGCAACATTGGGGAGCTCGTGTCGTTCTCGGGCACCGTGACGCGCACGTCGGAAGTGCGGCCCGAGCTCTTGTTTGGCGCGTTCACGTGCGGCGAGTGCGGCGGCGATACGACGGGCATCGAGCAGCAGTTCAAGTTCACGGAGCCAGTCAAGTGCCAGAACCCCTTCTGCCCCAACACTGCCGAGTGGGAGCTCCACACGGAGAAGAGCGTCTTCGTCGACTGGCAGCGCGTCAAAGTGCAGGAGAACAGCGACGAGATCCCCCCGGGCAGCATGCCGCGGTCCATCGACGTCATCTTGCGCCACGAAAACGTCGAGCAGGCCAAGGCCGGCGACCGCGTCGTCTTTACAGGCTCATTGATTGTCGTGCCCGACGTGTCCAAGTTTGTCAAGGCCGGCGGTGAGACGGCCGTGGCCATGAAGGCCATCCGCCCGCGCGGCGCCGGCGGCGAGAACTCCACGCAGGGCATGGAGGGCGAGGGCGTGCGCGGTCTCAAGGCGCTGGGCGTGCGCGAGCTCACGTACAAGACGTGCTTCTTGGCGTGCTCCGTGCAGACCATGGAGCAGCGCTTCAACAGCATTTCTATCCGAAGTGAATTCGCCGAGAACGACGGCGACGGCGATGGCGCAGCAGCCGCGGCCGCGCAGCAAGAGTTTAGCGAGGAAGAACTCGACGTGATCCGCCGCATGAAGGACGACCCGGAGCGGTACGACAAGATGGCGCGGTCCATCTGCCCGAACGTGTACGGTCACGACGAGATCCGCAAGGGCATTCTGCTCATGCTCTTTGGCGGCGTCCACAAGACGACGCTCGAGGGCATCAAGCTGCGCGGCGACATCAACGTGTGCATCGTGGGCGACCCGTCGACGGCCAAGTCGCAGTTCCTCAAGTTTGTGTGCGGCTTCTTGCCGCGCGCGATCTACGCGTCGGGCAAAGTGAGTTCCGCCGCGGGTCTCACGGCGTCTGTGACGCGCGACGCCGACAGCGGCGACTTTTGCGTCGAGGCCGGCGCCCTCATGCTCGCGGACAATGGCATTTGCTGCATCGACGAGTTTGACAAGATGGATCCGATGGACCAGGTCGCCATCCACGAGGCCATGGAGCAGCAGACCATCTCCATCACCAAGGCCGGCATCCAGGCCACGCTGAACGCGCGCACGTCGATCCTCGCGGCCGCGAACCCGCAGAGCGGTCGCTACGACAAGACCAAGACCCTCAAGTACAACGTCAACATTTCGGCGCCCATCATGTCGCGGTTCGACTTGTTCTTCGTCATCCTGGACGACTGCGACGAGAACATCGACGCCAAGATCGCCGAGCACATCGTGAACCTCCACATGCCGGCCGAGCTGCAGGTGGACGCGGCGATCGCGCGCGGCGGCGGTTACAGCGAAGAAGACTTGAAGCGGTACATCAAGTTTGCGCGCACGCTGAACCCGTGCATCACGCCCGAGGCCAAGCGCATGATGGTCGCGTGCTACCGCAGCCTGCGGGAGAACGACGTCGTGAGCAATGGGCAGTCCAACATTGCGTACCGTATCACGGTGCGGCAGCTCGAGTCCATGGTGCGGCTGTCGGAGGCGCTCGCGCGACTGGACCTGAGCGACCGCGTGCTGGTGACGCACGTGGAGGAGGCGTACCGACTGCTGAGCAAGTCGATCATCCACGTCGACACGCAGAACGTCGAGCTGCGACTGCCCGTGCTGCCCGAGGAACAAGAGGGCGAGGACGAGACCATGGAGGACGCGAGCGGCGGAGATGGCCCAGGAGGAGGAGGAGGAGGAGGAGGAGGAGGT
>JAADXL010000607.1:0-21051 GCA_023337755.1 Pythium aristosporum | reverse complement strand
GGCGTGAGCTCGGGGTTCAAGTCGGTAAACTCCATGACGCCCAGGTCGCCCAGCTTCTGCACGCAGTCGTGGGCCGCGTCTTCGTTCACGATGAGCGAGATGTACTCCATCTCTTCCGACCGGAGCCACTTCATCCTGACCTCCTCGCTTCTCTCCGTAGAGGTCTAAGAATCGTTGGAAACTTCTGTGTTGGGAGCACTGAGTTTGCGCTCTTACGGTTCTTTGCTCTCGACGCCTTCTGCTCTGGTGCTGACTGAAGGAGGAGAACGAGAAAACGGATCCACGGCAGAAGAGAGGGGAGTTTCTGCTCTGGTCAGTTGTTTGTGTGAGGTTTTTTTTGGACTGGCGGTGGGTGGGCGGTTATTTTTGGTGTGTTTCTTTCATGGAGGGAGAGAAAAAAAACGCCGTATCGTACTTAACCAAGTGTATACAGTACTTACTCGGGTCAAAGAGACGCGCCCAAGGTCACTTGATGTGACACGAAGCAGAAAAATGGCGAAAAGACACGCTGGGTATCCATCCACCACTTCACTGAAGATTCTAAAATGCTTAGATTAATGGATGCTTAGACATGCAGCGGGCACCTTCTTGTGCCCACAACGTCAACGAAGACATGAAAACGCGGGAACCGGTATCCTTTGGAGACTTGGGCCGATGGAGGAGGGGTATCATCGAAGGTTGATATGGCGAGGCGTCGTCGCACCTAAGGCTTGGCGCGTAAGCGGCCGAGTCGCTCGCGCAAAGCTTGGGAAGTTGACGGCTGGCCGGGTTCGCTGGTGAGATCACCCAGGGACAGCATGGGTGCGCGCGAGCCGTTATGCCCGTTCGGATCGTTTGTCGCGGTAAAACTGGATGCGGGGCCAAAGCCATTCGATCGGAAACTGTCGAGCCGGGTTGCCGTTGAGAGGCTGCTTGCCGTCGGCGTGTTAGAGATGGACGAACCATTGCCGGCGTCGAAGAGGCGTCGAGTGATTGATTCATTGGGCGCCGCCGCCGAGCTCCCACCAAACGACGGTGCACCGACGGTTGAGAAAGACGTGGAAGACACACTCGCTTCGTACCCTCCGAAACGGGATGATCCTAAGCCTCTGGTGGACGACAGAGAGCTCAGGGCGTGTCCCATGCGAGCGAGCAAATCTCGAATGGGTGAGTCCAGTGGCAGATCGTTCACTGCCGTTTCGAACACTGACTGACGCGTCTTCATCATGCAATCTGCGATGACTTTGAGGGCTTGTTGCATGTTGTCGTGCGCGATCTGCACTGCAAAGACGTCACTCTGCGGGAGGGTCCCGAAGAACGAGTGCATCTGCATTAAGACACCAAAAATGTCAATGCCTTCAAACGGGTTCAGCGCTTCCGCTTGTAGAGCTGTGATCTTCAAAAGCAATCGCCCCATGACTTGATCAAGCGAGTCCTTGTGCATCAAGTGGTTGAAGCTGTCTCGGGCATTGTAGTCGCCAACGTCGTTGCGCACGATGCGCTGGAGCAGGTTTATGATCGCGGGATAGAGATCGCCAGGCTTGATTCTCTTTGTCGAGATCGCCAAGATCGCATTCAAACCCTTCTGCATGTAAATCAAGCGGCGACGTTCTGGCGGGTATGCCCCAAACTCGGTCGATTTCACATCTGTGTGAATGGGCGTGTCTTCGAAACGAGCATCCAGAAGCTTCGATGTCATCTCAAGCAGGATACGCTCAACGACGTGACGGTAGATATCTTCAATCGCTGGACTCTCAAGAAGTTGACGAAGTGTTGACAACGCGATGGTGAGCGGCAGCATGTTCAACGGCTTGTTCGGATCGCCTCGGCCCATACTTCCGTGGATGCAATCGCAGAGCCGAAGCGCAATCTCATTCACATGCTTTCGTAAGAACTCGCCTTCAGCGGGCTCCGATGCGTCGAGAAGCAGAGTGTATAGTCCTTTCAGCGCTTGGATGCCAGGTTCGTATGCTGGTGATTTCTCGTCGACGATATCGCGGGCTTCCGTGAACATATCCTCGAGTGGTCGGAGCAGCAAGTCTTGGATGATTGCAACAAGATCAACTGGTTCATCGATCCTTCCTGGTGTGGTCATGACCTCGTCATCGTCATCGTCATCTTGTGGCATCGGGAAAGCTCTCTGAGCTGGCGTTTGAACAGATTGAACGGCAACGGGGACGTTGTTGAAAGCCTTCTGTCCGGACATCGGTGTCGACGCATTCGCAGCCGTTGGCATGCGCGGTGGAGTACGCGCACTGAACGATGGTTGGGCTGCCACAGCCGGAAACCCAAAACCACTTTTCTGGGCCGGAGCTAGTGTAGCAGAGCTCTCAACAACGGACCCTGGTGGGAGATACTTGATCTTCGTCACAAGAAGATCCATTCCCTGTTGACTTGTCACCCCGGTGAAGCGGAAAAATTTGTCCACATCGCCACCGGTTTGCATGTAGATAGCCATGAGAGCGTTGATCGCACTTTCACGGATCTCCTTCTCATGGGCGGTCACGTACTTGCCGATTTCCTTGACAGATCGCTTCCCCACTGCGTTCACGCCGTGTACCTTGACAATGTGCTCTATCAGATCAATACACTCGCAGCGACTCCTGATGTTCTTCGACGTGTTGAAGCAGTCGACAAGATAGTTCACGTAGCTGTCTGTGTTGTAAACGTCCACCACGAGGCGCATGATATCGCGGAATCGGATGCGAAAGCGAGGCTTCGGGTTTCCGCTCTCTTGAAGCAGATAAGGCAGTAGGATTGCAGCCTCAACTTCATCAAGCTGGTAGCCAGTGGACTTGAGCAACTCAAAAAGTTTGACGAGCACTTCAAGAAGCTTCGCGAGGGCTTGAACATTGTTGTCGACGACCCGCAAAGTGCACCACTTGAAGATCCAATCGAGCGCTGCAAGCACTTCCTGCGGTTGACTGGATATGCAAGTCATCAGATCCGACATCGCAGCCATCATGCCTTTCTCGAGTGTGGGCGCGAACAATTTCGCGTGAAACGGAGGCGCCAGGAATGGGCGCCATTCAGCCTCAATCTCACTCTTCCTGTTGCTCATTTCGCTCTGCGAGATCGGATCGAAAATCCACTTGTTGAACTGGCCCTTCGCCAATCGCGAGGCTTTTCCACCATTCATCTTCAACATTCCTGCCGAAGTAGCTGCTTCGTCAGGAGCTTGAGAGCTGACTTCGGTTGTGAAAGATCCACCCGCTCGCGACAACTGATTCCGTGCAACACCTCCAGGGCCTGATCGAGCGGGAATCGAACTCGTTCGGCCGAGTCGTGCACCAGTTCCACTGTCCGGTACGACGGGCGCTTGGGCTGCTGGCTGAGCTGTAGGTTGCGGGGTTGAAACTGACGAGGTGCCAACGTTTGCTGCACCTGACGCAGCAGCAATCTCTCCGGCTTTGTCGAACATCGGCTTCAAAGATCGCATCTGCGCTGGCTTGATATCTCGGCACCCGGACGAAAGCGCAACATCTTTACCGACAGACTTCATGACTTCAGCCAGAACTTGTACAGCCTTCTCTCGAGCCTCCGAGGACTTGTCCAGGAGCCCTCCTTGAACTGTTGGAGTGATCAGGCAAGACAAATCAAGACGCTGGTCGCATGATCGCAGATGCTCAACCAGCCAGCCCAGCAACTCTGCACGACCGACCGGATTCGCCATGGCTTCAGCAACAGATGAGAGCATGCTCTCGAGACACTGAGGTGAAGTCTGGTTATTGTGCCGAACCCACTTGTGCAACGCGTCGATGCCAGCAAGTTGCATGTTCTTCTTGTTATCAGAGACGCCACCGAGCAGAGCTGGCACGATCATCTTCGACATTTTAGCGACTTCAGGGCCGATGCTCGTCGCCAGTATGCCGATTACTTGTGCTGCCTTCACTTTCAAGTTTGCATTCGAATCGGTCAAACGAGCTTTCATCCCCTTCATAAGTTCCATGACGTTCTTCGTGAATTCGATCGCACATCCCGCGCCTTCACATATGCTCTGCACAGTATCCATCGCGGCCAAGCGTTTCTTCCACGCTGTCTTGTCCTCCTCACACTTCAAATCGGCCATCAAATCCTTCGTAATCTGCGCGCTAATGTCGACGCGTCCAAACAGCGCACCGGCATCGGCTTTCCCTCCATCTGCAAGCACATCTGCGTCCTTGATCTGGCGCTTCACGTTTGCTGATGCATTCGCAGGATCAAATCCAACCTTCTTGAACTCAGCCTCGACTGTCGAAGCAAGCGCTGGCTTCCAGCTTTCCAGGTTGAGAATTGGCAGCAAAGCTGGACCGAGCTGGGAGTACATTTTTCCAAGCAGAGCAATGGCTCCACTTCGCACCTTCGGATTCGACGACTCAAGTCCATATCCTCCTTTGGCAAAGTCGACGAGAAGTCTTGGGCTGCACAGACTCACTCCGAAGTCGGCAACACACTCGCTCAGAGCTGTAAGTACCTCTGCATGCGCCAGCGGCGCTTTGACATTTCCCATGTGATTCACGATGCATCCCAGCACATATGTTGGCCCGACGGCTTCGCAGAGTTGTAGTATCATCGCTCGAATGGTTTCACACGCTTTTCGATCGGCGATTTTGTCGACGCCACTTGGAACCGCGAGACACACCACACCACGAGGAAATTTTCCCGCCGAGTTTTCAGCGAATGTCCCAACCGCTTGGAACGCGCTCTTGAGAACATTGATGTTGCTGTCCTTGAAATCCTTCACCTGCTTTGACAGGTACAGAGTCATTGCTTCGATGACGCGGACGTTCATAGAGCTGGAGTTCTGTTTTGCGTAGTCCTCGAGATGTTCAATCGCAGCTTTTCGATCGGTCCACTTAGAGCTGGCAAAACCATCGGTGATTTCACCCCAGGATTCCATCTGTAAATCGAGGAGGACACTTGTCGCCTCTTCCAAATCGACACCTATCGAAAATGGCGCAAAGTCACCCCCACCACTTCCTGTGGAACCTGCACCGGTTGCAGCAGCGCCTGGCTTGCGTGCAGCGGGCGCGGGCTTTGGTGCAGGTTCAGCTGCCTTTCCTGCCAATCTTGACGGCGGCCCACGAGGTTTGGCCACAGGCGCGCGGCTAGGAGCTGGGCTTCTTGCTGGTGCCTCTGCCATTTCCGTGTCAACGATATCTGGTGCTGGTCGACCAACGGAGCCGGCGCTAGATGGGCGGCTTGATGGAGTACTCCCACCACCGGCCCCACCAAGAGCTTGTTGGACGGCTTTAAACGAACGCGGATTCTTGCGCGACAAGTCGTCCATCAATCCACTTGTCCACTCTGAAGTCTGCGGGGATGCCTTGACGAGCGTGGCTAACGCATCCACAGCAGCCTTGCGAACGGTTGGATCGACATCTTCAATTGTGTTGGTAAAGATTCCTCCGAAGTCTGCGACAATGTTGCGATCTCCAATGTTCACCATCTTCTTCTCAACACATCTCGACAGGAAGTTGATTGTCTGAACCCGCGCTTGAGGGGCCTTGTTCTTGGACGAATCCACGCCGATTCGAATCTCGTCCATCATCATGTCGATGCTCATCGAGTGTTGCACAAACATATCAAGCGTGTTGTTCACGGCATTGAGGACGACGGACTTTTTGTCGGACAGCTTCTTCATCAACTCTGGGTACATCAAGCGGGCGTACTGCGTGAAGTTCTTCCTCAATCCATCCGAAAGGGCACCAAGCACTTCAATGGCCTTCGCCACGATGTTCACGTTCGAGTCGTTCGAGAGAAGTTTCAGTGTGTTCACCAACTCGTAGTACTCCCCGTTCGCCAACTTAGGAACTGGCCCAATCACGTCGAGAACAATCTTGAGGGCTTCAACCTTCTCGCTCCACTTAGGGAGCGCCAGTTTCGAGCGGAACTCAGTCTTGGGCAGCTTCTCCAACAGGTTCACCGTCTCGGCGAATTCTCTTGGATCGAATGCGCTCGACGACCCGCCTGCAGCGGGACCAGATCCAGAAGACTTAGCTGCACCACGAGTCGACTGAGCTGGTGGCTTGGCGCCACGAACATACTTTGTCGGCTGCGCCTGTCCGACCACGATATCCTTCGTCAACACCTCGTACTCAGTTTTCTGAGCCTGGCGGAGATTCGCGACAATGTCTGCAACCAACGCAGGGCCAGTCCATCGATGAACTTCAGCGATGATGTTGAGAGCGACTGGACGAACGCCATTCACAGTCGACTCGCAGAGTGCCGGTAAACTGGCCTTGACAGTTTGGACAGGAACCACGCGGGGACCAAACGCCTTGATGCCCTCAAGAATACAGGACGCACATGCTGGAGGTACCTTCGGCTTCTTGTTCTTCGTTCCTTCAATAAGAGCGGCAACAGTATCTTCCGCAGCACCAGCTTCAATAAACGAAGACACGAGTTCTTCGCAGAGCTTCACGGTGCCGGGTCTACCAGCAAAACCTTTGTCTACGACGCGTTTCATCACACCCGCAACGATACCCTTGTGGAATGGTTCGACATGTTGCGTATACGCCAAAACGGCCTGGATAGCTGCCTCCATCGCACTCGCATTCGCGTCTTCACATGCCTTGGGAAACAACTCCAGCAATGGAGCAACATCGTCCCCTCGCGTTCCTGGTCGTTGGCAAAGCGCCTTGATGTGGTCGTACGCTTCCTTACGCGTTTTCCAATTCTTGTCAGCAAGTTGACCCACAAGCGTTTCCACAGGCGGAATCTCCCCAGATGCAGCAGGTGAGGCTGAAGGTGATGGCATCTCAGCGACGGGCATCGGAGTGAAAGTCAAAGGCGGCCCTGGCGGTGCTACTACTTCCATCTCTGTATCCATGGGTTCGGGCGCGGGCGGGGTGGGCACGCGAGTCGGCGCCATCGGAGCTGGTGGCGGCTGCGCCCTGGTTGTCGCCGGCGGTGCCTGAGCAGGCAAAGCCACATCCTCGGCCATGGTCACGTCCTCCGCCGGGGCAATCTCCATCGGTTCATCGCGCACTAGCGTCTTCTGTACAGGCGGTCGTCGCATCGGCGGCGGGCGTTTTGCGGCCGGAGCGGGCGGCGAATTCGCTACGGCGCGTCTCGCAGCGGGCAACGGCGGCGAGTTGGTCAAGGCGCGTCTTGCGGCGGGCAGCGGCGGCGAGTTCGTGATTCCTCCACGCGCTGGTGGTGGTGGCGGCGGCGCATCGTCTCCGTCTTCTCCTGCCTCATACTCGATGTTCGACGAGATACTCTTGCTGATGTTGAGCAGCATGGAGATGTCCTCGCCGGCGCAGAGGCGGCACGTGCAGCTCATGTTGCGCAGGCATTTCTCCTCCATCGTAACTGCGCCGTGTTGGTCTTCCAGGCCACGCGGCGATACGTCTTAATCAGTCGCCCTGCAGCGGCGGTCGTTCTCTCTTGATGGCGGGGGGCGGCGTCGCGCGGGCGTCTCCTCCTCTCTCGTTGCCCTTCTTTCGTTTGCCACCAGCGAAGACTGTCTTTGGGCAAGATTTCCCTTTCACCCGCCACTGTTCTTTCTCGTGGGAACGGAAATATAACCAATCAAGACCTCGGGTTGAAACGTCAGTTGTTCGTAACGCCCCTATAACTTGCTCTTTCTATGGTACGTTAAGAACATCATAACGCTTTGGTAATTTTGGATTTTGAAAGTTCCGCAACTTCAAAACTTTTCGCGCGCGAGAACGTCAGCAGAGTGTTGGTCAGCCGGGCCATTTCTCCCACCCCCAAAGCAAACGCACGTGGAGATGGCGCCGACGACGGGCGCCGAGGAAGCCGCGAGCGTCGTCGCGTGGTTCAATTTCTACACACGACTGTATGAGGACGATGCGCGCGTTGCGCGTCCCTCGCACACGCTGCTCCAGTTGCTCCAGGCGGCGTACGTCCGTCTCTGTGATCTGTGCGAAGTAGGAGAAAGGAAGCCTCCTGACTGTGGTATGCCGCAGGTTTCCCACGCTTTATGAGGAAGTTGTCGCACGAAGACTTGCGCTCGGCGCGGATGAATGGGCGTGTGTAATTATTCTGCTCGAGGCGTTTTACGAGGTGCGGAAGTTGGAGATGCGTGGGCTCAGAACAGAGATCTAATCGACGGTTTGTTGTGTATGGATGAGTAGGTGGAGCTCGGCATCGATCGCTCAGCTCTGAATGACGCGATGACGTTTGACGACGCGTCTCTCCACACCGCGTGTGTCAATACCCTCGAGTATGCCGTGAGTGCGCTTGTCCAGAGCGATTCCAAGGCGCGGTTTGTCGGCGATATCATGACCATGGACGACAGCGTTCAAGTCGACATCATGGCAGTCATCGAACGAGTTCTGAAGCATACTGCTAGCTTGACCAACAACCGACTCCCGGGTGAAGAAGATAGTGAGCCCACACGCTACGAGCACCATTCGCACGAACACAGCAGCGGAGAGCACCATTTGGGGACGCCTACACGATCCTTGTCAGGACAAACGGGCTCGTTTTCTTCGCCGGCATCTATGTCGTCCCGGTCTCCGCTTCATCTTGCAACGCATGGTGAAATGGAGCGCCTTCAGCGTGCGAACGACATTCTCAAGGAAGACAACGTACGTGCCCATGTCGAGGTTCTCGCTGAATAGCGCTCAGTGCGATTGATTGTCTCTGACTTGTTTGTGTGTAGATTCATGTTGCGAAGGAACTTCAAGACATCAAAGCCAAGCTCAGTCATGCCCAAGCCGAGAACGCGATACTGCTCGAAAATATCCAGAGCATCAAACTCCAAGCTGAAATGGACGTTCTCAAGAAGGAACGGACAGTGCGAAGCTACTTCGACGAACGTGTGCACACGATGCAGAGGGAATTGGACCGCTTAACGGCTGAGCTGGAAGAAAAATCCGCGGTGGCGAGAGAAGTGAACGAACTCCGCGACGAAATCGATCTACTCCGACCGTCGGCTGATAAGCTAGCGAGAGCGGAAGCCACGCTGGCGAAGTACAAGACCAAGATCGAAGACTTGGCGTCCGTGAACGAGAAGCTCCGTGTACGTAAGTCTGATGTGTCACATGTGGCCTACAAGTGCTTATCTATTGTTTGTTGTGGGCAGCGGACAGAAGAGGCCAATGCGGACCTTGTTGAGAAGAACTTGTTGCTCGAGAAACAGGCAGCGAAGTCAACTATGTTGCAAAGAAAACTCGCCGACTCTAAGGAAGCGAACACCACCATCGTAAGTGTTTACTGCACCACATCCCGTTGAGCAACTGCGTTTCTCACCAACTCCTTCTGCGTCTAGCAATTCCACGTCTCTGAGCTCGAGTCAAAGCTCTCCAGGTTGACAGCCGAGCTGGAAGCGAAGCGATTGGAGTGTGACTCAACGTCTGCTGCCCTTCTTGAAGCAAAATCCATGAACAACCAGCTGCTGCAGACAGTTGATCAGCAGATTGACGCAAATGGCGGATTCGCATCGTCCGTCACAGCATCAGCAGGTGGCATCAGTGAGCTGAATCCCGAGTTGATGGAGAAGCTTGCCCGTCTCGAGCACGAAAACGGAACGTTGAGAAGCCAAGTCGATGGCACGACCTCAGATCGCATCGACGCTCTATTGGATGACATTGATGATCTCAAGCGCATAAAGAAATCTTTCGAAACGAAGTACTTCGATACGACTGATGTGCTGAAGGAGACCGAAGCGAAGTTGGCGAATGCTGAAGAGACGGTGTCAAAGCTACGAGAAGACCTCGGCGATCGCACCCAGGAACTTCACGAGACGACAGCGAACCGAGACAAGTTGATCCAAACTCTTGAAGACACCGAGCAGAGGGTACAAGATCTGACCGACTTGAACGCGCTCAAGGAAGTCGAGATTCACCGTCGAGTCGAGCTGGAGCAGGGCTTGAACTCCGAGATTAGTCAACGAAGTGAGGAGATCTCATCGTTGCAGTTGACTCTTCATCAAGCAACTCAGCAATTGCAGCTCTCCAATGAGCGCAACGATCGACTGTGCGAAGACATCAGCGCACATCAATGGGCAAGACGCGACTTGGTGGTGCATCGTGACGAGCTTCTCGATAAAATCGATGGTCTAGGTTCGCAGTGCTCGTCTCTTAAGACCACTATTGCAGAGCTGGAGAACGAGAGTCAAGGACTTCGTGAGCAACTCGACGACTCAAAGAAGCAGATCTCGAATCTGCGCGAGCGTGGAAATCAGTTCGCAATGAGTTGTGAAGAGCTGCGCGGTATCCTCATCACAAAGGCCGCCCAGGTCGACACCCAAACAATCACCATCTCTCAGTTGACGGAGACAACTCTGATATTGGAGGAGGAAATTGTCGAACTGAAAGCAGAAAGGCAAGGTCGGGACGCCCATATCCAGATTCTCACCGAGCGACTGAATGTGACGAGCGAAGATCTTGCGCTGATTCAGAGGAAGAGATTTGATCTGACCAAGGAGGTGGAAAGGCAACGAGATCAAGATCGTCATCGCCAAGAGGAGCTCAAGAAGAGTGCCGATGATCTGGCGCGCTTGATAGCAGATCACGCCAGCGAAGTCGAAAGGCTCTCCCAAGAGAGAGCCGACACGATCACGCGGATGACGAGTATGATCGATGAAAAGTGTTCGATGCTGCAACAGTCGAAGGATGAGATGGCCGCTCTTTGCGAGGCGCACGAACGTGCCATGAGCGAGTTGGGTTCTCGACTTCAGCAAGAAGAAGCGGCGACCAAGAAGCAAAAAGACGAGCTTGCAGCAGAATTCGCACTGTATACGGCGAAGCACAGCTACGCAGACGAAGATGTCATATCCAGGGAAGCAGCTTTGCATGAGCAGCTGTCCAAACTGTCGGCTATGTCTGCGGAAGAAATGGCAAGAATGGGTGAGCGACAAGATCTCTTGAGCGACCACATCAAGCGCCTCCAAGATGCGAACAGTGAAATGAAGGCTCGCTTTGAGAGCCAAGAAGTCAAGCTCCGAGAAGCAGTCAAGTCACAGCTGGAGGCCAACCGAAAGCTCATGGAAGTCAATCAGGTCATCAAGAACAAGCTAGCGAAGAAGGAGGCGCAAGTTGTGCAGCTGGAAAATGCTGCGACGCGCTTGGATTCGAAGATCCGTATGCTTGAGCGCGAACGTACCCACTACTCGGCCGATGACAGTGGCAAACGAGAACCAGATGAGTCAAGTACGTCGTACTCGTCGCAACTGAATAGCCACATGACTCAGATCATGGAGGAACTGGCTGCGGTCAGGAACGAAAACAAGTTGCTGCAGGAGCAGCTGGTACGGCGATTTGATGAGCACACCGACAATCGGAATGGAGCCGCCCAGCAAAGCACGAAGACCTATCTGCTTGAGAAAATTCGACAACTCGAGCTCGCGAACGCGCAGGAACGCGACAAGAAGAGGGAGATGCTGATGATCAACGCCAAGCTCATCCAGGACCAAGCGCAGATCCAAGTCAGAAATGCTTCTGACTCCAAAGAAGTGCAGGCGCTCAAGGAGAAGGTCAACACGTGGATGCTCCGTGATGAGCGTCGAAAGAAAGAACATGAAGCTTTTGCCCAGCGTGTCCGAGATCTCGAGTCTGAAAACATGCGACTGAGAGAGTCGAGAATGCAGACTGGCGAAGTCGAGGCTCAATCGTGTCTGGGCTCTCAGGAGCCTCTCGACTCTCTTGAAGAGACTGCACCACTTGCTTCCAGGGAGAGCGGTGAAGACCAAGAAAATATCCCGCCGACTGAAGATCCTCCAAGTCCGATTGTGCTGCAAAAGAAGCGCAAGATCGATAGCATTGATGAACACGAAGACGTCCCAGAAAGCGACGAGGACTCACACCAAGACAACGAAGTCGTCGCTGCCACGTTTGACGATAAGGCCGAGGCAAAGGTTGAGCTCGCCCACAGTGCTAGTTCGCCAATCGCAGCGCCGCGTGCAAAGCGTCGTATGTCGCTCTTCTTTTCCAATCGACTGGCCTCGGCGGCGGTGGCCACGACGCAGCAAGCCGACGAGAAGCCTTCTGAGTGCCAGCAGCAGTAGAGAAGTGAAAGCAGGAGAAGAAATGTAGCCAAATCTAGTGATATGTACCTAAGCTAAATTCGTTTAACTGCCGCACTAAGTTCGCATTCGTCCAAGCAGAAGAAAGGAGGAAGGCGAGAAGCATGCCGCGCAAGACCTCGACCTCCAAGGCCAAGACCAAGTCGCGGTCGGCGTCGTCCTCCTCGGAGACGCTGCAGCAGCGGCAGTGGGAGTTCATCCCGCGGCTCGTGGTCTTCGACCTCGACTTTACGCTGTGGTTTCCCGAAATGTACGAGCTCGACGGCGCGCCGTTCAAGAAGAACGCCAAGACTGGCGGCGTGACCGACCGCAGCGGCGAGCAGGTGCACTTCTTTCCGGCGGTCCACACGGTGCTGAGCCTGCTGGAGACACACCCGCAGTTCAAGGACGTGTGCGAAGTTGCTGTGGCGTCGCGCACGACCGAGCCGCAGTGGGCCAAGACGTGCATGCGGCTCATGGACGTGGCCGTGGGTGGTGACGACGACGCCAAACAGAGTCTCCAGAGCATTGTGGACTACGAGGCCATCTACTGTCGCAATAAACGCGTCCACTTTGCGCAGATCAAAGAAGAGAGCGGCATCGAGTACGAGGATATGCTGTTCTTTGACAACGAGTATTACAACATCACGGACGTCGGCAAGCTCGGTGTCGTCTGCGCGTACTGTCCGCAAGGACTGAGCGAAGGCTCGTGGGTCCAGGGCATGGAGGCGTTCCAAGAGGCGAAGCGAAAAGCTGCGGCGGGCGAGACACGACAAGTGTCAGTTGACGGCAGTGATTACTGAGACGACCGAGTCAGTCAGTGTTCTTGTACCGCTCCTTGAACTGCGCGTACGTGAGATCACTGGGCTCGGGAGGCGGACCCGCGGAGCGCAAGGCCGCCGCGTGGTCTTCTAGTATGCGGAGCGTCTGTGTGTGGCGTCGGGCGTGGTCGCCTGCTGTGGAGCTGCAGACCGGACAATGAAGAGCACGTGAGAGATCTAACCCATCGAAAATGAAGCTAAGGTGATGGCAGACTGGGACGCACTCCTTTGCGACTTGAACTTGATGCTGGAAAGCTGCAAGATTCGTACTGTCGACGAAGTTCGCAGCGACGGCGATCGTCTGCAGCCAGCATCACCTATGAGATATTTCCTTGTTTGGTTGCTTCGTTTGCTAAGACCCTTACCTTGTCAAGGTTTTGCACTTGATGCGGACAGTCCGCTGGGATGAAAAGCACCTCCCCGGCCTCGAGGATATCCTCGTAGATCTCTCCAGGCCGCAGCAACGGGCTGTGAGGTTCTCCACTCAGTAGACTCGAGTTGAACCGGCCTTGTGTGCGCGCCTGATCTGTCGGGAAGAGCTCCATGAGCGCAGCTCTCGCACTCGGTTTCGCGATTGCCCAGTGTTTCCGACCGGCCAAGAGGCCCATCCACGCGGCAGTCGATGCCCAGTCCGCATGAAGCGCCGACGCCGTGGATGTGCCGCCGATGAATAGACTGGGCCAATAGTCGGTTTGCTTGGAAATCGACAGAAGCTGCAGACGATCGTCTGTGAAGAACCTCGGAATCGTGAAGCTCGAGAGCAGATGAGGACAGAAGTCGCGAATGCTTGCATCATGGAGATAGAGATCGGCGTATCCGTAGGGCCTTAACGGGATCGTAATCACAACGGTGTTAATCAACAGGGGTACTGCAGAGAGATGATCTCAAGACCTCACCAGGCCGTAGCCGCACCACCTGTCGTGAAGTCACGAAGAAAGTAGCGCAGCGGAACTTTCGTCACAGGCTCGATCCCCGCCCACGCCATCGCTGCTGATTCATTAGTTCTGTTTGACTTCTTACTGACTCGCCGCTTGAGCGTGACGACGGCATCGCCGCATGCAGCCTGGAGAGATGGTAGTGTCCATTGGGGCAGCCCCGGAGAGCCTGGGAGATCGGCAAACCCCTGGATGATCACAGGGGTATACGTAGTCGCAAACGCGAGATACTGTGCGTAAGAGAAGTTGCCAACGTGGGCGCGTGGGATTCGAAGCGAGCTTGTTGCGAATGCAGGAAGCTGCTCTCCCGATGAAGAGGGATTCGTGATACTAGAGACAGCGAGCGCACGCGATGTGTGGAGGCGACGGCTCCGTTCTCGCTCAAGCTCACGTATGCGCCTCTGCAGTGCGTGGCGTTCTCTGTTGGCCTGTAGCTCAAGCGCTGCGTACGCTTGAGCCCTAAGCTCCAGCTCGCTGCGAAGTCGCTCGTTCGCGATAAGCAACGAGCGGATTAACTTCTCGATTGCCGTCATCACATGGTGCACGACGGCAGCATCGCTCGTGTGCTCCAGCAGCTTTTGCCGATGGTGTTTGATCTCTTCTCGTACCGATTGGTCACGCAACGATTCGCGCAGGGTCCCACAGACCACAGGGTCCAGCTCGAATCGTTCGCAGAGACTGTCGATGCGTGTGTCTAAGAAGGGGACGTCGCCCTCGTGGAGAGCCAGCTTGAGCAACTGCGTGCGATTCTCGTGCGTGTGCAGCACACGCACTGTCGCTGTATGCAGCTTCTTTGCTCGATCACGGGAAAGTGAACCATTCACTTTGGCGCACTCACACTCGGAGACTTTATTGGGGGCCAGCACCACGAGCTGCTCGAGCCGCACACAATCATGGGCAGGAACCTTGAACTCGTCACTAGCAACCGATATCATCGATTCAGAAAAATTCAACCACGCACAGCTTCTCTATGGGATAAGGCAGTACCAGAAGCGTGCGGCCGTCTCTGCGATTCCGTGGCAGCAGTGGCGACGCAGCTCTACCTGCAGCACAGCGCCGTCAGCGGCGGTCACGTCTACGAACGTCTCGAGCGCCCACTGCGATGCGTGCGCAGCGTGCGCAGTCTCTGCGGTCGCCGCTTCTCCTGTGGAGATCCAGGCGAGATGGAGAACGAGCGTCAACGCGAGGAAGCTCATGACTGCACCAAAACCTTCCATTCCAAAAAGATCCAAAGGTCGTGGAGGTGACGCGAAAGTAAAATGTATCCATTTTCAAGGATACAAGCAACCTTCGAGAAACCTTACTATTATGTAGCCATCTACTTTTCCAAGAATGTCGGCTCGGCGAGCGTGAGCAGCTCGCTCCAGTGGGCCATCGCGAGCGCCATCGTGTGGTGGAGAATCTCCTTTTCAATCACGAGCACGCGCAACATCTGAATCTTCTTGTTGGCGACGCCCACGCGACGGTCGCGGGAATGGGCCTCGCGTTCCCGGAGCAGAGCACGGTCGTGGTCGAGGGTCGTCGCGTAGTTCGCCAGCAGATTCTTGCAGGCAAAAACTATCGCTCGTGTAAACACGTACTCGTTGCGGACGCTCACGATTGGGACTTCATCGTCCTCACCACTCGCACTGCTGAGCAGCAGCCTGTGCTTATCGAGCTCGGCGGGTGAGAGCAACTTGAGCTTGAGCGAGCGCACCATGTCGGCATCTAACTGCTTGCTCTTGTACCGCAGCGTGTAGCTGCCGTTAATGCTCATGTTGTGGGACTCGAGTAGGTGCGTCTTGACATCGATGAGCGTGTCACTGGGGTCGAGAAAGATCGAGAGATCGAAGGTCTCGGCCTCCGTGAAGGGCTGCGGTCGCGCAAAGCCGTGGTTCAGCATGAGTAGCGTCGACGGCTTGTGGTCGCCGATATGCAGAAGCACTTCGTCGCCGGCCGCATAGTCTTGTGTGGCGTACACGACCACACGCTGCACTTCTCGGTCCCATTCAACGCGACTCGGCGCACACGCCTCGTCCACACACAAGCCGATCGTGTCCAGGATGGGAGCCAGCATCGCGTCCTCATCGGCACCTGTTGGAGAGAAAGCGCGTGCCCAGACAGTGCCCATCGCCCACGCAAAGTTCTCCTTGGTGAACTCGTCTTTCGTGAACAGCGGTGGGTCGAGCGCCAGAGACGTCACCGGCCCGACAAGCGCGTCAAAGAAATCGCTGATCGCCTGGGCTCGCCCGACCGTCACGCGCTGCAGGAGTGACCCTCGCAGCATCTCCATCTCGTCTTCCTTGTAGAAGAGCGTGCTGTTCAGCGCCGCGCTGCCGGTGGGCAGGGTCTCAATATACGCGTGGAAACGAGACGCGTCGCCTCGAAACCGCTCCTCCAGCAAATGGATCGCCAGCGCAATGGACGCGGGCAAGTCGGCGTTGGCGTCCAGCAATGCCCGGACGCGTCCCTGTCGCGCCGAGTGCAAGTTGAGGACGTCAACGAACGGCACCGAGAACAGCACGTCGCCCTCCACTATCTCTTGCGCGGCGACGTACCGCATGCCACGGCCAAAGTTGAACCCTGCTGGCGTCACTTTCTATCCAAACGAAACAACTGGGGGATGAATCCGTTTAATCGGGTTCTTGCTACGACCTCCTCACGTACCGATGAAATGTCGAGCGGCTCGGACCACTTGTGCATTCCGCCATCCGCCGACGTCACAACTTCCACGGGATCGTTTCCGTCTTCATGGAGTCGCTGGTGGAGCCGCTTGAGCTTCTTCTTGGACGAGATATCCAAGTCAAACTCAAAGTCGTCGGCCGCTGCGTCATCGCTGCCGTCGAGTGCCAATTGCTTGCGGTCGGCAAACGCTGCCGCCGTCGCCGCCGTTGTGGCGTGGCCGGTGGCCGTCGGGAGCAGCGTGAGCAGCCCATACACGCTCAGCAGCACCCACAGACGTACGCTCGCCATGCTTCTGCTTGTGGGAGGGATCCTGACGAATGCTGGCACGCATTGGATGAGTGGCATTCCATCAAAAGATCGCGGAAGGGACGCGATCTTTCGATATTTCTGTCCCTTGTTTAGTCACCATGTCCCTCGTTGGAGTTATAAGAGGGATCAGTTCAGCACGATTCGAGAATTGTTTCGAGTTTCTTGTTTTTTTTTCCAGAACATTTTTCTTCACATCAGTGGCTGTGACTGATTTGACCAGAGAGGACCAGAACAAAAAAGAGAGAAAAACGGTTGCCATGTTGAAGCTACTAGCTCGTTGCAGTTGTTTCTCCCAACCACAGGCGAAATAATCAGTCGACGGATGCACAACGCCACCTGCGTGTTTACAGCACTTTATCCACCAGGATAGGTGGTGTGAACTTCACAGTACGGTACGGTTTAAAGATGGGATCCCATGGGCGGCGCCAGCCATCAATATTTCCCTGTCCAAAAGTCAGGATCTCATCCTGAGGAACCTTGCGACTGCGGTCATGCGCCAGAACAAAATGAGGGAGATGGTCGACTTCGTTGTTGAGCCACTATTTTTTACCACCCGCAATTTAGCTCTCTGCCACCCAGTTGTTTCTTGCCCATCAGGTCCGGGCTCAGTCTTTTCTGAAATGTGGTGAGGCAGTGCGTCACCTGGTTGTCGTCACGTTTGCTTCAAGGAATCCGAGCCCAAAATATGGTTTCCCACAGGTCCACGTCCTTAAAACCTAATATTTAGCAAGGGTCCAGTTGAATTTTAGTGGAGGTCCCCATCCCCTCTTTCGAAGTAAGACGATAGTCCCTCCAGCCCATTTTTTTTGGTCTGACGCCTTTGCGGCTGGGGCGTTTAGAGGCGCAACCCATTTCTCAAAGAACGGTTCTGCCTGGAACCGAGATCAGCATGGCCGGCCAGGAGGTGTTCAAGGGAGCTCTTGGATGGGACGACTGGATCTGGTGGTCGGGCATCGGCGGCCTGGGGCTGCTGCTGCTCATGCTCGTGCTCTGCTGCATCGTGTGCGTGCAGCGCGCGAAGCGCAAGGGCCGCGACGAGGCGCTGGCGGCCGTGCAGGCGCGCGAGCGCGAGCGCCAGACGCAGGAGCAGGCGCAGCTGCGGTACGCCCAGGCCCAGCAGGCACGGTACCCGGCGGCGCGCGAGGCCTCGTACAAGTTCTCCAAGCCCGAGCCGCCGCAGGCGACCTACAACCCGTACGGCCACGATGACCATGGGATTCGCCGCAACTCGTACTTGAACAATGCGCCGGCGCCCAAGCCCAAGTCGCGCCGCGGCTCGCAGCAGCCGCCCGGCCGACAGCCCATGCAGCAGCAGCAAGACCCATACCACCAGCCGCAGCAGCAAGACCAGGGCGTCCAGCAATACCACGCTATGCCCAGTCGGGAAGAGCAACAGCGACGGCAGCAGCAGCAGCCGTATCAGCAGTACCAGCAACCCCAGCAGCCGGAGCAAAAGCGACCACCACCTCCGCAGCAGTATGGATACGAGTCACCAGCGACACGGCCCGCAGCCCGCGACCCCGACGAACTGGCCGCCGCGTACTATGGCCGCAAGCCAGAGCCGTCCCAGGTCGAGACGCCGCAGCGCAACGCGGGCCTAGTGATGAGCCACCAGTACCAGCGGCAGCAGCAAGTGAACCCGAACCAGCCAATGATCGCGCAGTACCGCAAGTTCTCGAGCCGATCGCCCAATGGATCGTTCACACTCGACTCGTCGCCGGCCGCGCACAACGAGACGCCGTTCGTGCAGGTCGTGTCTCCGCGCGGCAGCGCCGCGTCCACGGCATCGACAGCTCCTTCACACGTGCTGCCGCCGCCGCAAGGCTTCAACGACCGCGGGTCGATGACGTCGTCGTCGTCGTCGTCCATGATGCGTGCCGGCGGCACGCTCCGTGACCGCATCGACGCGCTCCGCGACGGCACCGCACCGGCTCCACCGGCGGCCGACAACCACACGCGCATCAGCGTCGGCTCGAGCGTGAGCTTGAGCAACTCGCAGTTGTCGTTCCACCCGGACTCGTCAAACCACGTACCCGACACCGACCGGGCGCCGGTACTACCAGCACCTCGTCGCCTTGACGTCATCTCGGGCACAGTGCTGTCGGACGCGTCGTCCATTGAGAACGAGTTTGCCGACAACGGCCGTCGGCACGACGACCGCCAAGCCTTTGAAGACGAGGCCGCGTTCGCGACGGCGCGTGGTGACCAAGTGCGTGACCTGCGTCATGCCGACTCGGACTTGTCCATCGGCGTCGACGACGAGCGCGAGAGTCCGGCGTCGGCGATGCAGAGGCAACGCGGCCGCACTCGCACGAACGACTCGACGCACTCGGTCGAGTTCTAAGAATCGTGGAGAAGCTATATAGAAAACACACACACAGGCATGGGGAACGAGAGCCCATGAGACCAGAGGAGGCTATGGAGAAGAAACGACCCACAGGGTCGTTTTGTGTAAGAACGTCGTAAATAGGAGTGAGGGAGTTGAGTGGATGCTCCAAGTTATGTACATTACCGCCACCAGCCGCCTGTGCCGCTGCCCTTGCCCGGCGTCATGGGCGGGTTCATGGACGGAGAGAGTGGTCGTGTCTTGTTGGTCTGGCGCAGGCCGTCGGCGGCGAACGCACTCGTGGTGCCGCTCCCCATAGCATAGTCCGAACTCGTGCTGCCGCCGTCGTGTCCGCTCGCCTGGGCATTGGCGAACGTCGTGACGCGATCCAGGAATCCGTAAAAGACGTTCGTGTCGAGGGAGAACGGCTCGGCACTCTGGATAGAGATAATAAAGGCATCAGCAAAGAAGACTCCTCCCCGCCTAATCCCAGCATAACCCACCGCCTCCATCGTCTCGACGCCTCTCAGTTCGGGTGCACCGGACGCGCGCTTTGTCTGGGGCGACACCTGGTCGCGCTTATTGCCCACGACAAGCTTGGGCATGGACGCCAGCTAAGTATGCATTCGGATGAACACGGCTTTCGTCACGGTCGAGCTGGAGCAACAAGGCAAGCAAGCAAGACGAACCGTTGGGAAGTCGGTACTGCGGTGCGCATACGATGGTGGCAGCACACACCCTTTTCGGCGCTGCGTCTCGTTGATCTCGCTCATCCACTGGCGCAAATGGTCGTAGCTCTTGGCATTGCTGAGATCGTGGACCAGCACGAGACCCTGCACGTCGTGGTAGAACATGGCGCGGCTGAGCTCGTACTTGGTGTGGCCGCCAACATCGATGAACTCGACGTAAACGTCCTTCATGGCGCCGTACGCCTCGCGGTGCTGGTATAGCTGCAAGCCAAGGAGAATACCCTCCACGTCAATATCAGGAATCTCCTTGTGATTAGTTCAATATGGGAATTACCAGTACGTGGACGTCGCAGCCGACAGTCCAGCGGTGCGGCTTGGAGGGCGCATCTCGGTCGCCGTCTTCTCTACACAGGCCCCGGAGAAGCGTGGTCTTGCCCACGCCCGAGTCCCCCACGACGAGCACGCGCACGGCGGGCGTCTCCATCGTCCGTGCGAAATCGGTTGTCAAATAGGCCCACACCTCTGATAGCAGATACGGACCTCCACAAATGCATGATGAACCTCTTCAAGAGGATAGTTTGGCTTCAATATGCCTCTCTTGCATGATACTTCATCGCTTTGGGATTGAAGAGAGATAGGAAGAGAGAGAGAGGGCGGCCACGATATTCTCTTGGCGTGAACGCGCCAAGCAGCAGCTATCAGCGGGTGCGAACGTGACCGAAGTGCCGTTCACGAATCGAATCGCCAACGCGACATGGACGACGGCCATTTTGATGGGAGCCAACAGTTGCTACCCGGCGAACTCACGCATCGTGTATCCCCACTTTCCTGGAGGAGAAGACTCTTGTCACAAAAGCGTACGGATGCGTTATCGCCCAAGGTCGCGTGCACCGAAAACATGGCGATGAACATTTTCGGTCTCCACCTCCCGCGCGACATTGTCGGTGGAAGTCACCACGACTCGCTTGGTGTGTACTACGGAGCGGTACGTGCTCTTGGTTGGAAACTCACGTAAGGAGAGTGGGTTTGGTCGTAGTGGTTTTCTTTTTGAAGCGGCATTTCGTACGAAGTCGGATGATAGCGATACGTGGGAAAAACCAGGCTCTGCTTGTGGATTACGATGGCCATGGAACGGCATCGGCATCACACGTACCACTACGGTACCAGGCCCATCATTAACGCAAGACGCAAGCCAATGCCGACGGGGATGGCGACAAGCGCACGTCACTGTGAGTGAGTGGTGCGACACGGGCTCGAGCCAAGACGCTAGGATGCCCCACACGACGTACTCGCGTCGACTCGTACACGACCGGACCGTCAAGTAGCACGAGCTCATTCTCTGTCGCCTGCCACAGTCTCCAGACGAGTCGAG
>JAADXL010000606.1:0-21153 GCA_023337755.1 Pythium aristosporum | reverse complement strand
GCTCAACGCGCTGTATGCTCAGTTTGTTCCCGGCCAGCAGAGGCGCCCAGCGCGTATTATGCTCGGCACCCCCCAGCCGTCGAAGGCGCTCGCGTCTCGGTCGGCTGGGGTGCTTTCACGGAGCGCGTGGCACCTGTGCCCGAGCTCTCGTTTCCACAGACCCAAGAAAACCCTTTTTCAACCGGTAGTATTACATTATAGCTATAGCTGTTCGCAACCTTTTTGACGTAACGCAATAGACTCCACCTGAAGAAGAAGATGCATGCAGTTGCAGCATTAGCAATAGTTTGTGAGACGTGGAGGCCGGGTTTCACTTGATCGATAGAGTACGTGAAACCGAACAGGACCTCTCCGTCTCAGTCGCGGATCATGAGCGTTTGGAATCAACTGAATGTGAGGGGCCCCACACAAGAAACTATCAGGTATCATGTTTCTTGAGACGTGTACTTCACATTTGTGCCGTACAATCTTGAAAGACGATTTGACCGACACATGCTGTGCAACCTTGGCGGGCATGTTAACAGTGATGGGCAACTCATAATCACTTGAGTACTATTATAATACTACTGTCTGGCTAACAATGTCGGTGGGCGACTCATTTCCACTCATGAGTTGCCCACCAAGCTGTCAGTCATCAGCACGGATTTCAACTTTGATGGAGGCTCTTCAACGAAATGGCCTCTTACGCCATCAGTCTCGATCTGCGTGCATCACCAGTGTCCAGTAGGATGCGGGTCGGATTATGGGGGCTACGTGGTCGAGTTGCTGTCTCTACTACGTATACAAAACTGAACTGGTACGTTCCGTGGGAGAACGTGCAATCTCGGCCCAGTGGTCCTCCAGGCCCGTGGCCATGAGAGGGGGCATGAGAACTTTGAAGCGGATATGGTAGATCACCTTGATGTGTAACGAAGGAGACCGACATCGGCGGTCGATGATGAAGGGAGTATGTAATACGTCGATCGTCCGAAGTTTTCTATCATTCCGAAGGGCTTTTAAGGCGAATGTCGGCAGGCGTGAGATCCGCTAATGATGATGGATGCTTCAGTGGTCGCAATAATTGGTATCCGAATGGCGTTGGCGTTGGTAAATGGTCGAACTGGACGATCCACCATACTGTAGTACGCACAGGCTTCGATCTACTTAGTACTGTCCCGGACTCTTCTATCAAAGAGGATTTGCATGCTGATGCTGATTGTGTGAAACAGTACTACACTATGATACTTCGAAGAACGTCCTCAATTTATCGTACGCCTGTATACAGTAGATGAGAATCTTTCGCGCTCACGCAAGTGCTGAAATTTTCCCACGCTCCTGCACAGCTCGACCCACCAAAACTCATCATCAGCTCGCGGGCCAATCGTTTGGTGCCATCAGTCACAGTGGGGATGTGCAAACACCCAGATTTCTATCGTACTCGATCCCAATGACACGGTCCCCTCAGGTACACAGAGGCAAACCACACATCCATCACGCTCAAGTGTCTCGCAATGGATCGATTGCACTGCGTGTCACCCATCACGAAGTTGACTGTCGAAAATCGCTAGCCGAATGGTGGTCCGAGCAGCTCACATTGCAATTTCCTGAGTCGCCCCCACTTCTCTCCAACCATGAAGGCGGCTACTGCACTGCTCGTATTCGTCGCCTCTACCGCCGTCGCGCTGGCCGCCGATATCCAACCGCTCATTATCGGCGGCTCAATCGTACCTGCTGGTCAGAAGACGTACACTGTCGGCCTGCGGGAGACTGCCAAGGGTGAGAACCAGTGCGGCGGTTCGCTCATCTCGTCCACCCACGTGCTCACGGCGGCACATTGTGCCTCAAGCAAGTATGTCTCGATTGGCTCGCACTTTCTGAACGGCTCTAAAGACGGTGAGCGCATTCGAGTCAAGAAGGAAACGCTCCATCCATTGTGGAACAACATGACGGTCACCTATGATTACCGACTTGTTGAGTTGGCGTCGCCGTCCTCGTTCACGCCGATCAAGCTGCTCGCTGCCGACTCGGAGACGTTCGCTGGTGAGACGGCGACCGTCATGGGCTGGGGTTACACCAGCGCTGATGAAGTGCCGTCCAAGGAGCTAGTGCGTCTCAACATTCCAGTGCTTACGCGGGCCCAGTGCGACGCCGCGTACCCTGGCATCATCTCGGTGACCGAGATGTGCGCTGGTGGCAAGAAGAACAAGGATGCATGCAGCGGCGACTCGGGTGGCCCGCTCATCCTCGAGCAGTCGACCGGTGACGTACTGGTGGGTGTCGTGAGCTGGGGCCAGGCGTGCGGAACCAAGGACAAAGCAAAGCCAGGGGTGTACTCGAGGGTGTCGTACGTCAAGAACTGGATCCAGGAAGTCGCGCCGAACGCCGTGTTCGTGTAGGTCACTCTAGGCCAGGTCAAGTCTTCCCCATCCTACGGACTGAATTCAACTAGCAGTAGGTTACTCTTATAGTGACAACGAGTCAATTGGTCCCTCGAGGAGGGCAGACTCGAGCTGGTGACGCTTCGAACTTACATTTTAGCAAGGTAGACGAACGATATACTAGAACATCGATGACTGCTTATGATGACTGCTTATGGTTTCGATCGGAGCCTCAGGCTCGACGCGTACATCTCACATTGACGTCCTCGATCACAGCTTCTCACCGACGCTGGGTCTTTGCTCTAGAATACATAACTGGCGTGACTTCGTGTCTATAAGAACGTCGAGTTGCCGGTATCGCCGTTCCGCTTGGCGCGCTGTGCACGGGGCGAAGACGGAGTCGCCATGGCACGGTTGACTAGATTCATCATGGCGACAAACTCACTGCGGCGATCCTCTCGCTCGCGTTCGATCATACCAAGCATGACCTTGGTCTCTTCTCGCTGCGCGAGTCGCTCGGCCGTGAGCGTTTCGTTCATGGTATGCAGTGCCTCGTGGAGCCGCTTCCGCTCGAGTCGCCACTCGCTGCGCTCCTCCTTGACATACTCTTCAAGCCGCCTTCTTGCGTCGCTCTCAACTTGTAGACGCTGCGCCAAGTCAGCGTTAGACCAGTCGCTTCGGTCGGCTGTGGATGGCACGTCGACTGTGGATAGCGCGTCTTCGTCACTGCTGTATACATACTCCACTTGCGACCGTCGCCGTTTCCCATACACAGGAGAAGTCATGTGTGGAGACGGCCCCCTCCGCCCTGTTCCCTGTCGTGTTGATAGCACTGTGCGTTCGGACGGTTCGCCTTGAACGTCGTTCTCCGCCGCTTCATTTGTTGTCGTTGTTGTTGTGTGGTCGACCGTACTTCGTTCACTTTTGCCGTTGGCGCGGCTTGCTTCTCCATGCTCCTGCTCGTCGGCTTCGTCTGGATCGAGATACTTGTCCATTTCCTTGAGCAGATCGAGTCCACGGCTGGACAGGACACCATTACGCGGTGGCCACTGGATGCTCATGGCGGTCCACAGCAGCTTGAGCACCTTGCACGGCAGACCCGTGGTCTCATCTTCGCCATGGAGATCCTCAAAATTCATAGCACTGAGTACCGTCGCGGCGTGGCGTCGGCAGCTCTCACCATTGGGAAAGACCGTCGCACTCGCGTGTGTGTTTACGGCGACGGCCACGACCTCCCAATTGTTGGTCAGGAACGGCTTGCGGCGCAGAGCCTCCTGTATCAACACACTGAGGAGTTGGCGATCCAGGACCGGCGCTGTTGGAGGAGGCGATTCTGGTGTCACGAGAGGAGGTCTCTTGGACCGAGCGTTCCCCAGTACAAACTTGTACAGCAGCTGCTTGATGGCAGGCGTGAGCTTGCCATGCTCTGGATGATCGGGATTTCTCCACACACTGGAGAGCCACTGGATGCGCTGCTTGGGCTCACTTACTATTGGGATAGTCACACAGTGTTTCTGGGCCAGTGCACGACCAATCTGATACCACGTCGTATCCGCCACTTGGTGCCTCTCATCCAGCTTCAACACCTCGACGACCTCGTGCAGCAGGAGCTCGTCGTCTCGGATGTCGAGTGTCCACTCGCTCTCTGGATCTTTCCGAAATACAGGAGGTTTCCGCTGGGTCCTGCGCGGCGCGGCGGATCTCGTGGGAGCGAAGCCTTCCTCTTCATCGTCCAGTAGAGTGAGTTCCATGGGCTCTTCGGCGACGGCGGCAGTGGCGCGCGCTCGCTTGGAAGCCCGCGTCTTGGCGCTTGCCATGACCAGCCTTTCAGCTTGCAGCACGCGCTCGCTTCGCCTCGGAGGCGGTGGCGTCTTCTCTGCCTGGGGCGGTTTCGGCGTGCCATTCGCGATCTTCTCGGCTGATTTCTGAGCTTTCCGTGGACCGTTCGAGGCCGCTGTTTCGGGCGTCGATGCAGCCTGAACAGCGACGCCGGTGGATTGGGCCTCGAGCGCCTGGAGAAATCGCCTCGCGAAGCGCAGGCCGCCAGACTTGGCCGGCACCCGCAAGGTGTCCATATTCGTTTCAATGGTCCTGTTGAGGAAAACCCCCAGCCAATTTTACAGAAATACATGAGGCCCATCATTCCGTCTTCGAGGACGATACCGGTATTCAACCGGTATCAGCAACATCGATGGACGTGTCAAACGACAAGTCGCTGATGCTGGGCGGCAATGCGTAGCCAAGAAAGCGAACGATACGGGCGTGTCGAGCCAACGGCCCACACGG
Source organism: Pythium aristosporum (assembly GCA_023337755.1). Taxonomy (NCBI): domain Eukaryota; phylum Oomycota; class Peronosporomycetes; order Pythiales; family Pythiaceae; genus Pythium; species Pythium aristosporum. Next base: position 16,510 of record JAADXL010000606.1, on the reverse strand, counting down.
AGCTTGTGCCTTTCCTGATTCACCGTCCGTCCTTTGTTTAGAGCGGTCACGCTTCGCTGTGTGAGACGCAGTCGCCCGAGACACTTTAAGCTCACGACCCGGCATTAACAAGTGGCTGCACCGTGTACCCTTCACTCACGCGGGTCGCCAATGACCCCATCCATGCGCAGCATAGCATGGTCAGCGTCTGGGGGAAAGCACCAGGATTTTGTCGGTGCCTCGGCCATTGCGATCTCCTGCATCGTCTTGCCCATGGTGTTCTACCTGAAGAAGCTCTGGTCGGCCGTTCCGGTCTACGAAAAGGTCGCCAGTACTCTCGCGGTGCTCTTCTGCCTCATCGTTGGCTCGCACGTGACTTACAAGACGGGTAAGAACCTCTTCAACCCGGACCCAGTCGCCCCGCAAGCACCCAGGTTCCCGTCCTGCGATGCCCGCCACGAGAAGGCCGTCTACTACAACTACACGGCTGCCCACAGCAACTAGGGCCAAGGTATTTGGCGACACGAGTATTCGCTCTTTCAAAATGTTAAATGCAGGCGACCCAAATGAATGAATGGCTACCAATTGGGGGGACATGGCTTCATTTACCGTGACTGAACTCAATACCGGTCATAACCGGTGATTAGTCTGCAAGGGCATGTTCCTAACCCTGCGATCGTCAGTTAGAAACCATTGCAAGGGTGGGTCCCCAGCTCTTCATTCGATTTCGAAGACCAGCACTGCAACGTACGCTCCCTTCGGAGTCCAAATCGGACGGCCGACTCAATCGCTCTCTCCACATGAATCACATCTCCGCAATGCGTCCTTCCGCACGGCAAACGACGATCTGTCGGTAGACCCCAAAGTCCTCGCGAGCGCGGCGACAAACGACGGACGGACGTGTACTGCGTACTCCCACGGACACTGACCAAAGCCGCAGAAGGAATGGTAGTGGCGCCTGCGCTTCCTACAGCGTCGACAAAGAAGTAGACGAGTGGATACGCGACCAGAGAGTCTCTCCGGGATAACCCATCCCTAAATTAGCCACTGTATCCTTTCGTGTCCTAATCTAGGGCATAGCGCCAGAGACCATCACTCCGGTTTCCCTTTGCCTCCCTCGCACGCTCACACGATCGGCAAGTCGCCACGACGGAAAAAGAGGGGAAAGGCGAAGGACCGCGACGCACGCGCGGCACGGGCGGCGCTCCCTCTCTCCATCTCTCCATCTCTCCATCTCCATCTCCATCGCCGACGGCTCCCCCCCTGCGTCCCCCTTCTCTCCATGGCGTCCCTTGTGAAGCCCCACGCGGTCGCACGGCGGGAAAATACGCTGACGATCGAGAACGCGCCAGCGACGACCGCGGAGGCGACCAAGCGCGCCAACGACACGCTCGTGGTCGAGGCGGCACTGACGCCGTGGATGGCGCGAGCCATGTTCCACACGCTGTGGGCAAGCGCGACGCTCGCGACGCGGGCGAGCTGTTCGTTCACGCAGTACCGCCCGCGACTCGCGAACGGCGACACGCTCTTGGGCAAGCGGCGGACGAGCCGCAACGGCAGCAACCCCGATATTGAAGACACGATGCTGGCGGTGGCCGCAGCCATGGACGAGGACGAGCACTTGGACTTTCAGGACCAGCTGCTGCAGTGTCTCGGCGAAGATGTGGTCGTGTTGCCAGAGAGCGAAGGCGAGCTTGCCATGGAAGATGCTGCTGCGGTGAAAGAAGCGATGCGCCGGTCGCTTGCCAACACGGAACTCCAGGGCGAGCGCGTGTTTGTAGTCTACGCGTACGCGAGTGTTACGGTGCGCGGAACGAATGAAGACGATGAGCCGAAGCGTACGGTGATTCTGTTGCGGATCGAACAACTTCAAGGCTCAGAGCAATTAGCGCTTGCTGTCAAGAACACGGATCCCATCGACGAGAAATACCTGCAAATGTTCATGTCGATGATCCAGCAGCGGCTCCAGCCAGGAAGCTCCCCGCCGAAGCGTCCAGCACCGATCCGACGCGACACTACGGCGGTGTTTCGGGAAGGTGACGAAGAGGATCCAGAGTCTGTGTCTGGAGCAAACTCGAGTGCTGAGGAAGATCTGGAAGAACTGAAGCGCCAACGTCAACTAGGGCGAGAGCAATCTGTTGTCACGGACACGACTGATACGACCACTTCGGATGCATCCACGAGCCGTGAAGACAATATGAGTGCGTCTCGGAGATTTGTTGGGCGCAATCGATCCCATACAGTACGATATCGCACAGACCAAGGCATCGCGTTCGAAGGCTACTTGCACAAGAAAAGCGAGGTACTGTCTCATTGGCGTGCAACGTACTGTGTGCTTGAAGGTGACACCCTTGCCTACTACGAATCGCGTGAAGACTTCATCTCGAATACCAAGCTCATTGGCCGCATTCAAGTGCAAGACGTTGGAGATGATGACCAGTCTGCGCCGAATGGCAAACCACACGGGTTCCGCATCATGACGGAAGGGCATCGCGCACATCATCTCAGCTCGAGAACTGCGTTCGAAAAGGATCAATGGAAGCGTGCCATTAAGGCTGCCATCGAAAAAGCAGCTTCTTCGTCCGCATCCGCACGGCCACATATCGCCTTCGCTTCACAGCCACTGGATCCGTCAAAGTTCTATCGACTTCTGGGCGCTTTACTGCGGAAAGAAATCAACGAGATGCCGCTGCTCTTCCGCTGCATCCATCCCGATGTTGTCGTAACCTCCAACTTCCCTCCGATCGTGCCGTTCTGGGGTCAGTACAGACGGTACGATGGCGTACTGCTGTTCATCTCTACGCTGCTCGAGTCTGTGATCGTCGAATCGTTTGAGATGACGGAGGTTGTCGAGCTGGTGCGTGGTGACGCTGACTATATCGACGCTCTTGGTGACGGTGAAGAGATTGCGGGTACGCCGTCCCCTGCTCCATTGCCATCGCAGCTACTCGGCGCCATGCAGTCTCCCCGCGAGATCTCCACGACGTCCAACAGGATTGGTGCTGCGATGTCGGATGCAAGTGAGGGGAGAGCATCCCTGACACCGTCAGTGGTGTGGGAAAAACGACTTGTGGTCACAGGGAAAGAAACGTTCAACCTCATCAACTTCGGCAATCGAAGAGTGACACAGCTGTTTGTACACGAACTGTGGCTCGATTACAAAGGGCGGTTGGTACGGTGGCACATGAACGGTGATGCAGTCGCTCTCTCCGTCGCGTTTGACGCAGCATCCAAAGGCGAGAATATTCGTTTGGTTTTGCCGGGAGAGGTTTCGTCCATTGCGCACGAAATACCGGCGGGAATGTTTTATGTCCAAATAATGCGGGCACAAGAACTCACGGCGGCGGACAGCCTGACTTCCGGGCCGAATGCAAATTTACCGCCGAAAGACGACAAGAATACGGGCAATGGTTCAGGAAAGAAGCCGTATCCCGTGTACGTCCGCTGCGTGCTTCAAGAAGGCCCGCACGAGGAACGAACGATGGATGGCCTCCAAATTAACGATGCCGGAAAGTCAGTCTCAAATGAGCAAACGAAGTCAAAGCGTGGCAGTGTGATCCCATCAACGGCAGACAAGCGAAGACCATCAGCAACTACGCGTTTGTTTCGGGGACTCAAACGTGCAGCTGGTGTCTCGGGCGAGCGCACCTTTGCGGCCTTTGGAGATCCGAGTGGATGTGTGACCAGCATATGCAAATGCCAGCAACAAGCTCAACCGCATTCAGCGAGCGAGACATTACGCCCCGAATGGCGCACCAATTTACGCCTCGAGTTTCCTGGTTGCGCTCGCGGCTTCTCGTACTTTCTCAAGCTCGAAGTGTTCCAGAGCCGATTTATGATGCCTGACGCATTGCTCGGTGTTTGCAAGATCAATCTCACCCCACATCTCTCCTTGTTCAGTGGCGGGTCTGCCGAGGCGAAGGCAAATGGTGCACTCCCAAGATGGCACAACCTTTGCGATCAGTATAACGACTGTCGGGAGTCCTGGGCGCCTCCCACAGTGTTTCGTGGTCGCATTCAGGTCGCTGTGATTTTCGCGCCAACAATTCACTCAGCTGAAGAACTCCGCGATCCCAAGCTCCAGGGTAACCGGCGGTCGTCTGCATCTCCAATTGGAAACCAGTCGCGACGGAGTTCCAACGCGAATGGTGATGACAGTCTTCTGGTCATGTCCAATGACATTGTACGAGAGCTGTTGCAGGCTGAGAAGAGGCGCGGGGAAGACGGTCGAATCAACGGCGACGGCAGTGGAAGAGGAAGTCTTGTGACACGAGTGCTGCGATCGAAGTCAAGCGCGCAGAGTTTGCACAGTGTCGAAGACGAAAACACTGAGCCCGAAACCGAGTCCGCTCGTCGGCTGCGCGAGTTAGCGCGCGATAATCATGATTTCAAGGCAAGAAAGGCACAATTTGACATCCCGAAGAAGTATCAACTCATCAAGGTGGTCGGCTCCGGCACGTACGGTGAAGTCATTGCAGCGAGTGATACGGAATCCGGTATGACCGTTGCGATTAAGAAAATCACGAATGCGTTCCAAGATCTGCCCGACACGAAGCGCATTATCCGCGAATTGTGCTTGCTGCGTCAGCTGCGCCATCCAAACCTCATCAGTCTTTACGACATTTTGCGACCGGAACGTTTATGCTACTTGGAAGACATTTATCTCGTGACCGACTTGATGGAGACCGATCTCCATCGCGTCATCCATTCGACACAGACGCTCACCGATGAACATGTGGCTTACTTTATGCGCCAGATTTTACGAGCACTCAGCTACCTGCACTCGGCGAATGTTTTGCATCGCGATCTGAAGCCGTCCAACATTTTGGTTACTAGCCGATGCGACCTCAAGATCTGTGATATGGGGCTCGCACGATACATTGACTACACGCAAGCGAAGCAATCGAGGGTCGACCCGGACAGCGAGCCTTTTGTGGAGCTCACAGAGTACGTCGTCACGCGATGGTATCGTGCTCCAGAAATCCTGCTGGACGGGTGTCGATACGACAAGCCATCCGACCTATGGTCAGCTGGATGCATTCTTGCTGAACTCTTAGGGCGCAAGCCGTTGTTCCCTGGTACAAGTACGACCAATCAGCTCACCAAGATCTTCAACGTCTTGGGGACGCCCGATATCTTGTACATTGCGAGAATCCAAAAAGAGGCAGCACAGCGGTGGGTTCATAGACAGCGTCGCCGATCTCCAATCCCTGTCAGCGAACTGTACCCCAGTGCGAACGCGATGGCGTTGGATCTCTTGGAGAAGCTGCTCGTGTACGATCCGAAAAAGCGTCTAACGGCAGCCCAGGCGTTGCGCCATCCCTACCTGCGTGAAGCGTTTCGATCGGTCGCCAAGTCACCAACATCAGGACTGGTCAGTGAAGACGTGGCGAGTTACAGCGCCGAGGAAGAGATCGAGGATCGGTTCCCAGGCCAAATTGACGACTCCCACGAGCGCGTGAAAGAGCAGAAGCTGGCGATGCAGGAAGTGGTCTTCGAGCAGATTTGCCATTTCCACCCGGAAGCGAAAGAGTACGAGGAACTCCTGGCGCAGCATGATCCAAAGTTCGTTATGGATCCAAAAACCGGCAATCTCCAGCCCATTGCTGTGTGAGCGAAAGCGGAACAGAACAAATCAGGTAACCACATAAATATCGAAGTTCGATTTCTGGTGCTGACGGAAAAGTCTCTCCTCTCCATCTATCACTCGCTGCTGCTCAAATGCTCAAGTCCCTCACATCGCGTAGACCATAGCAGCCGCAACGAACGAGCCAATCGCGACAAGAAGATTCGTGCGCGTGGCCGAAGCGGCGCTTTGCATGCCACCCTTGCCGGTACTCTTGCCGCCGTAGCACGGAATGGTCGACGCCGGGAGCTTCTTGAGAGCCTCGAGCAGGTCGGTGTTGGGTTCTTGCCACGACGTCGTCTTGAAGAGCCCGTAGTGGGTCTTGCCAAAGAGCCCCGAGCCGTTGTTGGTCGAGTCTTCGAGGTAGTACTCGGTGTCCGGGTTGAGCGCGTAGAAGTACCCGCCGCGCAGTGTCGTCGCGGCATAGTCAATGAGGAAGTCGAGCGCGGCCGTTTGGTGCGGCTGGACCGCGGCGCCGTAGACGCCGCTAAACGACCCGAGAATCACGGGCGTCTTGGCCTCTTTCAGGACGTCGCGCATGGCCTCGTCCATGACCTTCTTGTAGTTGGTCGCGATCTGCGCACCCGTGAGGTGCTTGTACGTCGAGCACCCGTACTCGGTCGTCGAGCACTGCATCTTGCTCTTGACCTTGGCGCCGTTGACAAAGTCGACGCACTCCATGTTGAGCTGGTCGTCCTCGAACCCGAAGTAGTCGGTCGGTGAGTCCTTGGTGCAGTTGACGTCTGTCCCGTAAAAGTAGTTTTGCGGCAGCTTGCCGTGCGCGTGCGCGTGCGGCGCAAACACAATCTTGTTGGCGAGCGTCATGTTGAGCGGGCGCTTGGTCGCATTGTGGAGGTTGCCGCCGTCCCAGTGGCGACTGGGCGTCTTGTAGTCGGGCAGCGTAAAGCCCTGCGCAGTCGTGGGCGAGCTCGCGCCGCCGACAAACACGAGCCACGACGGACACAGTTCGAGCACGCGGTTGGCGATGGTCGTGGCGGCGCTGGCCCAGTCGTTCTTGGGGTTGGCGTCCGCGGCGCTGGCGCTCCACTGCACGTCGCTCATCTCGTCCTTGAGGTCGATGCCGAGAATGTTCCAGTACGTGGCGTTGCAGAAGGCCTTGGCGAGGTACTCGGCCGCCTGGTACGTCGGCGACTTGCCGATCTCGACGTACGGCGCCGTGTACCAGAAGGCGTCCTGGAGGTACTTGTCGAGCAAGTGGATGTCGAGCAGGACGCTCACGCGCTGGTTCTGGAGCGTCTGCACGACGCGGCCCACGAGGTCAAAGTAGGTCACGGCGTTCGGGTTGGTCCACGTCGAGAGCTCCTTGTTCTCCCAGCCGTTGATGTACGCGAGCTGCGGCATGGGGTTCTGGATGAGGTACTGCGCGCTCAGCGGCAGTCGCACCGAGTTGATCGAGTTGTTGCCCAGGAATTCCAACAACTTGGACTGTGGGGAGAGAAACCAACACCAACAAATGTCAGGCCAACGCCAACGAAACGCCAACAGAAAAGAAAAATCCAACAACACGTACGACTTTGGTGCCCTGGATGCCCGTCTGGCTGCGCTTGGTGCTGTCCCAGAGGCCGTCGGGGATCATGTTTTCCTTCTCCATGCCGCTCCACGCGACGCCGCGGATCGTGACTTCGGTCTCCGTGCCGGGGGTGTGCGGGTCCTGCGCCCAGATCTTGCCGTCGTGGGTCACATAGTTGGGCTGGCGGCACTCGAGCTTGGCCAACGTTGGCGCGGCCAACGCCAACAGCGCCGTTGACGACGCCAAAAGTACGCGGCGGACAGCCATCGTAGTCTATGGGAAGTTGTTGTTGGGGTGGAAGTAGAAGTTGGAAATGGCGGAGCGAAGAAGTTGGGAATGGCGAAGGGAAACCACCGTGTGCGTGGCGTTGGTTCCCAGCGTGGGTTGGTGGGGGGACTGCGAGCACATCTTTTCTCCAGACTCGCACATTCTGGGTGGTGAGTGGGTGTGGAGTTGGACTCGCACCCAAAACGTGCTGGTCGGATATCTCATTGCTCAAAATGAGTTTTGGGTAAACATTGAGTATCACAGGGTTTTCAGCATAGTCTTAGTACCGCGGGGTGGTGCAAAGAGATGCATAAATTAGGTTTTAGAGTTGACGAAGCCATATGTTTGTGGCGGTGCAAAGGACGCCCATCCACCTGTTGGATTACGCGTGCTGCTGCCACCGACGCCAGAGGGTGTGAGGACACTGCATTTCATTAAATGATTGGACTGAACCATGTATAAGGAGTTTAACGAGAGAAACATAATACTTTAAGACTTCACATCGTTGAAGAACTGATATTGTCACTTTGGGCCGGTGGCACTAAAATCAGGACTCTCCTCAAAAGAAGAGTGCCGAGTGCAGATCCGAAAAATTCACGAACCAAAAAAGAAACAAGTGCAAGTGTGTGGTTTCAGAACCACCGACTGTTCCCAGACAAGCCGGAAACTGCACCCATGGATCCATTTCGCCAACTGCCAACACAAACCCAAAACAAGCAGAAAAAGTTGGGACGTTTTTGGCATGTCGCAGTCTCTTTCCGCCAACGATCAAGTGAGTGTTGGCAGTTGGAGATGATTCCACTGAAACCGCAGCCAACTCGCGCATGAAGCACGCCAACTTTCCAACCAGAAAAAGGCCGTGACGCTGCCGACGTGTGCGTGGTGAGAGCGTTGGAAATCCAACGTTTTCCAACAAAATGGATCAGCAGTTGGCGACGCCAATGCAAACGCGCCGCGTGCGGCACGTGGCGGCGAACTCAAAAATGAATCCCATGACGCGTGCATCCAACGCGTGGATAGCGGCCATAGACTGCGTCCCCCTGGAGCCGTGAACGACACTGAGCCAGGCCAGTTTCTGCCGCGAGGGCAGCGCCTTCCAGCGCACAGAGAGCGGCTCGCCGTCGTGCTTCCGGATCGCGGCGACCACGGGACTCTGGCGAAGCTCGCTGTGGACGCGCTGCCAGTTGGTGGCCATGCGCGTGACGCGGATCACGAGGCGCTGCAGGCGTCGATTCCGCTCGAGCATGGTCAGCACGGCCGGCAGCAAGTGCGTCTCGTAGCCGCGCACGCACGGCAGCGTGAGCTGGAGATCTTCGAGGTGGTGGTACAGCGCGTGGTGCTTGTCGGCGAGACACCGGAAGAGCCGGAAGTCGCGCGCCTCTTCAATGATGCGGTTGGCACCGAGCAAGAGTCGCGTGGCACGGCACAGTCCGTCTTCGTAGCACGTGGCGAAAATGCTCAGCGACGCCAACGACGTGTCGCTCTCGTCGCTTGCCGCGACGTCGAGCTCGAGGTCGACGAGACACGGACACGCTTGGAAGATCGCGCGCACCGTCGCGTCCGAGACGGTCTCGCGGAAACCAACGTTCTTCGTGACCCCAAGACTCGGCAACGCGCCACCGACGACACGCAGCAGCCCGAGCAGCACGTCGGAAGAACCCATGTGGCACAGAACGAGGTGGTGCAGCCGAGGGAGACTGCGGTCCCCTGGGGGGACCATTGGCGAGGATGGTGTGGTCTCCTCCAAGATGTCTCCGCGATGGACCCATGCGCGGCCCCATCCAGGAACAAGCACGACCAACCAGTCACCCTCCGCATCCAGCACGCGAAGGTTGGCCAGTGGTGTTGACAGCACTTGTCGGTGGGCCCTGTCGGCGGCGGCGCCCAGTCGGTGCGCTGGACGGACGAGCTGAAACGACGCCGCGCGCACGAACGTTGGGCGGCGGTCCGCTTCACTGCTGTGACAAGGAGGGAAGAGCGCAGCAGCAACGTCACGTGTGTCGAGGAGGTCCTGCGCAACCACGTCGAATGCTTCTTCGGGTGGCTGGACTATACAACACGAGCCGGTGAAACACGGTGGTCACAGCCGTGCTGAAGAACGCCGTGAATATCCACTCCCAAAAACGTCGTGTACCGATACCCATGTTCCCGATGATCATGACTTCGTGGATCGACTCGTTTGCGAGCAGTAGCGAAAAGATCCCATCCAGCGTCTCGGTGGAGGCAGTATCAAAGAAGTCGACACTTGCACCCGCGGTCAGGATGGGCCGTGAACCATGAACGCGCTTGCCGTCTCTTCGGTGATCTCTTCGTCGTCATCTATATAGAGAGAGTGGAAGCGAACGCCGTGTTCCACAAGCAGCTCGATGATGACCGCGTGGTCTTCAAATGCCCCACGCTGGTGCACGCCAATCTCGGCAATATAAAACGCCGAGCGACTCGGTGTTGGTGATACCAAGTGGTCGTTCATGACGATCGCGAGAAGATCCCAGAGAAACTGGGATTCGCCACGTTGGTCGTGTACGCCACCGCGGGAAACCAGCATGACGCGGATGGGAACGCGTACGCTCATGGGATCGATGTCTCTCTGGAGCCGACGTTCCAACTCGGCTCGTATTGCCACGTACGGCGCAAACGTCCAGTGCGAACCATCGGTATCACACACGACGGCTTGGTACCACTCAATGTCGGAGCCGTTCTCAACGATGCCCAGTGAGACGGTTGTGTGCCGGGGACAAGCGTCTACCCACTGACGGACCTTGTTACTGTCCGGCCACGTCGCACGGATCGCTTGCAGCAACTCGCCCACGTCGACACGAGCGAGCAACGCCAAGCGCGAGTCCTTGGCAGGCAAATTGCGCGGACGCCGAGGTCTTGACCGACGCTAGGCTGAACCACGTTACCCACACTGTGCGCGAGTCGGATGCCTCCGCGTCGAGCGTGTATGGCGACTCTGAAGTCTCCGCGAATGACGGGCTTACGTGCTCCTCGACTGCGGCCAACCACGGGCGCAAGCGTTTGATTAACGACGACACCATCGGTTCGAAGGTGATGATGGCGCTTGAAGATGAAGATTCTTCCCGAAGATTACCGGTTGAGACCGGTAATCTGAGCCCTGTGTCACACGGAGTGTTGGTAAATGTAGCCATACCCCACAGACGATCACAAAATCTCTTGCTCTTCCCACGCGTGAGAGACAAAACGCCTTCCTTCCTTCAATCCGTAGGTTGCGCCGATCACCAGTCGCCAGTCGCCTACACGTCGGCCAATTTCGTCCGTGACTGCAGTGGTTAGATGGGTGTAACGCTGAAATACCTTGATTGTGAATGATGCTTACCAACTCACTTGTATGCATGGATGCAGAACATGCGTTACGGCGACGGCCTGGTGATCACGCCCTTGATCAATTCCATCATCGCGAGAAACTCGTCGCGACGGTCGACGCGGTCTTGTTGTATCAAAGCAAGCATTGCGCTGGTTTCGCGGTGGTGCGTCTCGCGCTCTGTCTTGATCATCTCGAGCAGTGACTTGATGTCGCCGCGTTGCTCCTCGCGGGCTCGTTCCGGATCGGTGTGAGCAATCACGGGTGAAACAGTGGAGACCATCGGTGCCAGCAATTGCCCTTTGGGCTGTCGGTCTTGCGTGGAGACATCCGACAACGTTTCCGTTCGGTGTCGAGCATCACGCACGTTGGACGTAGGCTCCACCGTTCGCGAACGGCACCCATCATCACTGCGTTGTGAACAACGTTCGGAGATTGTAATGCTGGTGCCGTCGTCGCAACTGCTCGCGATTTCAGTTGTTGCTTGTCGATCAGGCTGAACGTCCATGGCGAAGCGCTTCTCCACCATCTCGTCGACTTGAAGGAGAGACTCACCATAAGCGTGATGCAAACGCTGACTCGACATTGAGTGCCACGCCATGGTCGAATCGATCAAGTACAGTCGCACTTGCTGCTTCGTTGTCAATCCGCACGGACTGCCACCGTGGATCGCCCTGGCAAGCCGAAGAAGAGTCTGTACGCGCAGCTTACAGCTCTTTCCACTCGAATACTGTGTCGAGTTCAACCGCACCGCGACACGATTCCACGCAGCGGTTCGGTCTCCGGCTTTGCTGTGGAACGGGCGGGATCGTAACACCTCGCGCAGCAGCAGATCGTCGATCGTATCTTCACGAATCCGCGGGGTACCACAGCTCTTCTCTTCAACGATTCGAAGGAGCAACTGGTACTGGTCGTCGGCACTGACCTTGGTAAACTCGTCCAACAGGACGCGAATGGATCTTGTCAAACTGGCTTGGCCAATGTGCTTGGGGTCTTCATAGGCTCCGAGTAGACACTCGAACCTCGACTTGGCCGTCTGGCCGCTCTTGAAATGGACGAACTTGGTCGAGAGCGTGTCAGCCACGAGTTGCCACGTCTCCATCATGGCCCCGTTGGTCGCGAGGCCAGCTCGGTGCTCCAGTACGAGCTGCACAAGCAACTCGTCGCTGGCTACTTTGATGGCCATGGCTCTGCCTCCAAGCTTGCGAGCAGAGTTCTCGCCTCGCGCGACGGCGGACGCTGGGCTTGCTTGCGATCGCGCGCGGTGCTTCGGTGCTTTGGGCTTGGGGGTCGAGATCGGTTTGCGCGATCGAGTGTAACGAGCCAGCAATGCACGAAGCGGCGCCGATATGTCGTCATGTCCCGCGGGTTCACTCTTGAACAGAGCGGCGAGTTCGCGAACTCGTTTGCGTACGTCGTTTCCGGTTTGCAAGCGCTCGTCCCCAAGCTCGCTCGCCACCAGGTTCCATCCGTAGTCAGTCATGGGTCGCCTGGACCGTACCCTGCGCGCAATCACTGCGTGCATCATCCGCTCGTCGATAGGCGCGTCCTGGTCGCATGCCGTCGCGGGAGTAGGGGCCACGTCTTGCTGGCTTGGCACAAAGTCTTCGTCGCTCGCCTGGAAGTCGGCACCACCATCCTCGGTCTCGTCGTCGTCGCTCCAGAGCGAGTTGCTCCGGCACAGCGCAGACTCCTTGGCGGCACTCGCTCGCAACGAACTTGGTCTCTCCACTGCTCCTTCTTCAGCCTCATCTTCTTGTGTACTCTTGGGACCCGTTCCTGCAAGCTGCAGCACGACCTGCTCGTCGTCCTCGGTCTCGTCGTCGTCGTCGAAGATCTGGAGCCGACAGCGCTTGGCGCGGTGCGGCCGCACGTCGTCATCCCCCACCGCCATCCCGTCCTCTTCCTCCAAAGCCGCGCGCTTCTTCTCTCGCTCTGAAACCGCGCCATCACAGTCGTTTCCCTTTGCATGCCGTACCTTGTCGGGGCTCTCCTGACGCCCCCAGACCTCTTCCAACGATGCGAATCGCATGGGCGGCGATGGCAAACGCACCGGCAGCGATGGAGACTCCTCTCCACGCGGTGGCACGCCGCTGGCGCTCGCAATCGCCCGCGAATCCTCCGCGACGCGTTCCATGTTTCCCCCCTGGTTTCTCCTTTGAGCGCGGAGTTTCCCGCGCGAGAAAGATGACGCGGGGCACTCGACCAACACTCTCGCACTTCAACTCTGGTGAACGACGTTAGGAGCGCTTATCAGATACGAACTCCTCGATGCTACCAACACTCTGTAGGATTCGATTAAGAATGATGGTCAGGCACGCCCTCGCGAGAGCTCGGCGCAGAGCGGCACGGCGCACGCGTGGGTGCCGCGGCTCCGCGCGTCGCAGTGGAGCGAGTGGTAGCCCAGCAGCTTCGAGAGGCGCTCGGCGACGCGGCCCACGAGCCACTCGTCGTTGTGGGACGCCCAGCACGCGCTGCGCAGCAGGCGCTTCATGGGCACACACAGCTCGCCGAAATGCGGGTCGCGGCAGCGACGCGGCGCGTCACAGCTGCAGGCGTGGACCAGCAGTGTATTCGCCGCGTCGGCGTCAGCGTCTCGCGACCATGGTGGTGACTGGCCCGACCAGAGAATCTCAATCTCGTCGTCGTCGTCAGTGTCGGCGTTGGCGTCGTTGCCGATGGTGTCGTTGGCGTTGGCGTCCTCTTCGTTGGCATCGCTGGTATTCGCGCTGGTGCTACCGCTGTTGGTGTCGCTCCCGTCGTCCATCGCATCCGGCGTCGAGCTTGTGCTGTCGCTGTCAGTGCGACTCGCGACGTCCTCGCTCGCCGCGTCCATCTCCACGTCCATTGAAGACGCGTCTTCATCGTCGCTCGCCATGCACACCTCGACCTCGGCTTCGCTCGAGACGGTCTCTGCTTCCTCTTCTTCCTCCACCACCCGCAGGACGACCGGCTTGTCTTCCGCCTCCATGGCGAGACGCTCGGTCTCTTCACGCTCCAGCTCCTCGAGCTCCAGCATCGGGTCCACTTCCTCGCCATCCGACAACGCAGGCGGCGTCATATAGAGCTCAACATCGATCTCATCGTACGCGTACCCGTTCTGCATCTTCTCTCGATATGACAAGTGACAGTGGATGACGCGGGGCAATCCCTGTCTCATGGTAAGAAGAGGCATAGGCTAATATGTGTTTGCTGTTTTAATCCTGTTTAATGTTAATCGTGAAAGGAGACACTACGACACTACTATGGCGTGTAAACTTCCCTACACGAACGTGGCCGTCGGTGCGAGGCTGAGGATCCAGTCCTTGACGAACGAGACCTTGGAGTACACGCCCGGCTTGCCCGCGCGGCCGCAGCCTTCGCCCCAGCTCACGACGCCGATGAGCACATCGCCCGGCGCGTTCTCGAGGATGAGCGGACCGCCCGAGTCGCCCTTGCACGAGTCCTTGCTCGCCTCGCCGCCGGCACAGAACATGGTCTCCGAAATGGGAGGACCATCCAGCCCAGCGGCCTTGCACTGGGCATCCGTCACGACGTTCACGTTGACGCGCATGAGATCATTGGACTGCGAGCCGATCTCCTTGGTGCGGCCCCAGCCAATGGCAGTGGCCGATAGACCGGCAAAGGTCTCCGAGTCGGCACTGAGCAACCTGATGGGCGTGTACTTGGACGGCGACACGAGCTCGAGGATGCTGTAGTCGTACGAATGCGAGGTCGCGTTGTACTTGGGGTGGCGCGTCTCCTTCTTCACGGCGATACGCTCGCCGTCCTTGGCGCCGCTCGCGAAATGCGAGCCGATCGAAATGACCAAGGCGCCGTCACAGTGGCCAGCCGTGAGCACATGGGTGGGCGAGATGAGCGAGCCGCCGCACCACGACTTGTCTTCAGGACGATAGCGCAGGCCAACCGTGTAGGTCTTTTGGCCGATCGCGACGACAGAGCCGCCGATAATGAGCGGGTTGATATCGGACGCGTGGGCGACGGCCGCCGTGGTGACGAGAGCAGCGACAGCAAACTTCATGGCTGGGGAGGAAGCTGACTGGAGGGAGCAAATTGCAAAGTGGAGCTAGAAGAGGAAGAGGCAGAGGGAGCCAACAAGAGCTCTCGGTGGACTTCTCACGGAGCTCCCTATATACTAATTACTCTCTGGCGGTGCCTTTCTCCTTGACTTGGAGGCACTCACGGTGGTAATGCGTGCAGAGACCGTGCCGTTATCAGAAGACCTGAGGGTCTCAGGTGTGTGAAATGTTGAAGAGGTGATCTTTGTGCACACGGGAAAGTGCATAATAGCCTGATGATGCGCGATACAGTGTACAGCGAGAGCACCCGGAAGGAAGGAGGACCCCCTGCTGAGCAGGGGCCCTGCTCGCTGGTAGGACCATCGATCTGCTGACTCAGACAGAGTTCTGGTGGCGCTGCGGTTCTGGTGAGGCCGTTCACCTCACATGATCAGCACACACAGAAACTACTCGTCTGTAGCGTCTTGGGCCAAGACGCTCCAGACCCGATCTGCTGGTAGAGTTCGACGCAGCGACGTATAGAATCGAGCGGCCATGGACGCAAATCATTTCTCCTCTGGGCATGTACGCCGTGCCCGGAGCGTAGCTGACAGACGCAACATTTGGCGATGGATAATCGATCCGCATTTCGCAGCAGATAGTGGACGATGCGTATCGCTCTCTTAACTTGCCCGGAAGTCTTCCAGTAGATCCCACTGTATCATATGATGTCGTAAGATCAGACGTTCTACGCGGGCGATCCCCTCCTGGCCACTGTGACGGCGCCTTGGTCATTTCGATCGGCTCGCATTTCGCGAGCGGCGCCAAGGACGGCGAGCGTATCGCCGTGAAGAAGGAGACGCGCCACCCCAAGTACAACGCGACCTCGCATTCGTACGACTACGGCATCCTCGAGCTCGTGTCGCCGTCCAAGTACACGCCCATTAGGTTGCTCAGTGCCGACTCGGAGACCTTTGCCGGCGACGCCCTTCCTAAGCAGCTGCAAGCGTATATCCGCAGCTGTGCGGGCAGACTCCCCGGCAAGATCCCAATCATCCTGCTCGTGCAGAGCAAGGGCTTTGGTAAGAGCCGCTTGCTACGGGAACTTGCGTATCGCACACAAAGCGAGCCGCAGGGCCCCATGCGCGTGCTCTATACGTGTCTGCCGTCAGAGGACCGAGCCGCCGCGAGGTTCCCACAGCCGACGGTCCGTCTGTGCGAGTATTTGGCGAGCGCTCGTGGTCATGGGGCGTCCCTTCTGGGACCGCGTCCATCTCGGCGACGTCACCAATCCCGCCCTGTCCAGCGACGTGATCGAGCTCGCTGCCTCCATGCTGCTTGGCGGTGCGTCGGTTTTGGAGCCAGCGAGTTTCTCGGAGCAGTCGCTGCACGGCGTCGCCTCGGTGCTGTGCCGCGTGGGCGTGCGGCCGTCGACGTGGTCGTGGTTGGCACGCCGAGCGGTCGCGCAGTTTGCCTGCGTCCTCCAGCACACGAACGGCAGGCACAACCAGTTCGCGACAACGTACTCGTCGGATTCCGTCCTCACGTTTGGCGCCGCCCTGGTGTGGTACCACTCCACACGCCCCGAGGACGTCCACGCGCGACTGGCCCTCGACATTCTCCCTGCGTTCCGAAAACTGCTGCGACAGCGTGTCGTCGACACTGGCAGTCGCCACGGCGACCTTGCGGGCTGTCTCGTCTTGCTACTCGCGATGGACGCGACCGGCGTCGTGGCGACCTCCTCGCCACTGCGTCGGCAGTATGCGGGTGAGTTCTACAGCGTCGAG
>JAADXL010000605.1:0-21191 GCA_023337755.1 Pythium aristosporum | reverse complement strand
AGGCCAAGAAAGAGAAGAAAGAGAAGAAAGAGAAGAAGGCCAAGAAGGAAAAGAAGGAGGTCCAGGAGGAGGTGGTTGAGGAGGAGGCCGCGGAGGAGGACGAGAGCGTGGTAGAGACCAAGAAGGACAAGAAATACAAGAAGAAGGAAAAGAAGGCCGCAAAAGAAGAGGACGCGGCTGAGGAGGAGGAGGAGGAGGTCCGTGATGAGCCGACAGTGTCCCATGCGGCGCAAGAAGAAGAGGAGGAGGACGAGCCCATCAAGTACCACAACAACAACAGCAAGTCGGCACCGGTGGAAAACCACGTGCAGAGCGAACGTAACGCGCGTCGGCGTCAGCACCGCGCGCTGCTGCGCGAAGTCGAAGAGCGCAAAGAAAAGACGGCGTCGGCGCAAGACAAGTCGGTGTTGGTCTATGGGCTCGGCCATGAGGTCACGCAGAAAGTGCTCTTCAAGAAAGTCAAGAAGATCGCGAGCGTCACGAAAGTTGAGCTCAAGGACGAGCCGGCGACGAGCCGCAAGTTTGCTGTCGTCGAATTCGCGACGCTCAAGGGCGCGCAGCTCGCCGTGCAAAAGCTCGACCACCACATCTTCAAGGGTGCGACGCTGAAGGCCGTACCCATGGGCGAGGCCATGCGTGAGGGCAAGGAGAACGAGGCGCTGCGACTCATTATCCGCAACTTGTCGTTCCAGGCGACGGACGCCGATTTGGAAAAGCTCTTTGGCGAGTGTGGCGCCATCAGCGAAGCCACGGTCGTGCGGCTCGCGGTTGAAGATCCGGACAATGCCCCCGAGGGCGCTGTGGGCAAGAGCCGCGGCTTTGCGTTTGTCCAGTTTCGTGACGGCAAGGATGCGCGCGCGGCAATTGAAAAGCTCAATGGCTACAAGCTCAAGGGCCGCGAGATGATTGTGGATTTCGCGCTGTCCAAGGCCAAGTATTTGCAGCAGCAAAAGCAAGCTGAGGAGGCCGGTGACACTGTCAAGACGTCGGGTGATGAGGAAGAGAACGAGGACGACGAGGAAGAAGAAGAGCATGATGGCATCGACCACGCGACGGCAGAAATGGAGGACGATGACGACGACGAGGAAGATAGCGATGCGGAGATGGACGAAGCGGAAGATTCTGATTCCGATTCCGACGATGAGGAAGCACCAGTTAAGACCCACGCGGAAGACACGGAGGACCAGCGCATGCGCACCGTATTTATCCGCAACCTGTCGTTCCAAACGACCGAAGAATCCATGAAGGACTTTTTCAGCACCTATGGCGCGGTCGACTATGCGCGAATTGTGATTGACCGCGGCTCGGGACTCTCCAAGGGCGTGGGCTTTGTGCGGTTCAAGGAATTGGACGCGGCCGAGACCGTGCTCGCGCGTGGCCAGATCGGGACGGATCAGCAGCAGCCCGACAAGCGCAAGCATCTCAAGCACAAGAAGAAGCAGGAGAACCTCTTTACGCTCTCGGCGCTCGCCGACGGCGACGCGCTCATGCTCGACGGCCGGATGCTCATCGTCTCGCGCGCTGTCGCCAAGGACGACGCCACGCGGCTCGCCGAGGCCAACAGTGCCGACCGCAAGAAGAAAGACAAGCGCAACATGTACCTGGCTTATGAAGGCACGATCAACGTCAACAAGATTGCCGACGAAGAACTGGCGCTGCCGAAAATGGACATTGACAAGCGCCAGCGCGCGATCCGCGAGAAGAAGGAAAAGCTCAAGAACCCGCTCTACTTTGTGTCGCCCACACGCCTCTCGGTGCGCAACATTGGCACGTTTGTCGACGACAAGCAGCTTAAGAAGCTCTTCCACGACGCGGCCGCCGCGGGTGTTCAGCAGCGCAAGGTGACACTCAAGGAGATCAAGGTCGACTTTTTGCCGCCGCGCGACGTGCCGCTCGAGAGCGTGCCGGTCAAGGTCAAGATGGCGAAGATCGTGCGTGACATGGAGAGCGTGAAGCCCGGCAAGGAGCCGCGGTCCCGCGGGTACGGCTTCGTCGAATATGAGCAGCACGTGCACGCGCTCGCGGCGTTGCGTGTGCTCAACAACAACCCGCAGTACACGTCGATGGCGGCCGGCGCCAAGAGCAAGGCCGGCGGCAAGTCGCTCGCCGAGAATGAAAAGTCGCGGCTCATTGTCGAGTTTGCACTGGAGAATCACGGCAAACTCAAGCTGCGCGAGAAGAAGCAGACGGACGCGCTGAAGAAGCGCGAGGAAGAGCGCGCGCTGAAAGAGGCCCAGGGCGACGAAGGCAAGGACAAGGAAAAGAAGAAGAGCCGCGGCCAGCGCCAGCGCGAGAAGAAGAAGCTGGGCGAGAGTGGTGAAGCCGAGGCCGAAACGACCACCAAGCAGCCCAAAACCAAACCCACGAAGGCGGTCATGGTGGCGGCGCGTCCCCAGAAGAAGCGCCAGCGAGAAGAGACTGCCGCGGACGACACGCTGGGCGTGCGACTGCCCTCGGGTAGCAAGAAGCCGAAGCACGCGCCGAAGCCGCTCTCGCGCAAGCAGCGCAAGAACCAGGCCGAGCTGCAGAAGGAGCAGTCGTTCGAGGCGCTCGTGCGCAATTACAAGAAGGAGATTTTCGGCGACAAGCCGGTCAGTACCAATGCTGCTGGTAGTGGTGCGTCCGCGGCCGAGACGACGGGCAAGGACCGCTGGTTTGATTAGGTCTTTTTGTGATTCTAGAATAGACGCTGTTGTGGTTTGATTGATGGGCGAACGTCCTGTGACGGAAATAATAGAAATGCCAGCTCAGAACAGGACCGAGGAACGGAGGGGACATGCAGTGCTGGGACTAAAGTATCCGAACGCGGTAAGGAAGTAGCCTCACGACCATGGAGGCGGGGGCTCGCTCAAGGAGACGCCGCCGGCGCGTCGAGTCGAGATGCATGCCGAGACGAACGCTCTGGTGTCTAGGCGGTCTGCTGGTCGTCGTGGGAGGCGGAGCCCACGCCGGGCGAAGCGACGTGTCGTGGTCGCATGCTGAATACGAGGAGCTGGGCGCGACGGCGATGACCGTGGACGCGGCGGGCGCCATGGTCGTCACTGGCTGCAGCGTCGGTGGCGAATCGTTCTACGTGGCCAAGTACTCGGCACGCGGCGAACCGCTCTGGCGGCAGACTGTCCATGCAGAGGCCTTGGTGGAAGAGACGACCACAGGCCTCAGACCAGCAGCAGCGTGTGCAACGGCGCTCGCCACGGACGCCGCACTCGATCTCTACGTCACGGGCACGCTCAGCCGCAGTGCTGATCATGATGATGACAGTGACGTGTTCGTGGCTCGGTTGTCGGCGTTCGGGTCGCTCGTCTGGACGCAGACGCTCGGGACGTTGTTTGCAGACGTGGCCACGAGCGTCAGCATCGTGGAGGAGGCGACGACCACGCCCAGTGTGCTTGTCGGCGGCTACTCGAGTGGCAATCTCTCTCTGGGCCGGGCAAGCCCACGCAACTGCGCCATGCTGAGTGACTGCGACGACGGCTTTGTCGTGCGACTCGCCGCTGTCGACGGCACGGTCGTGTGGGTCCACACAGTGGCCACCAGTGAGGCACAGAACCGCAGTGGCGCTGAGACCCGCGTCTTTGATGTTGTCGCAGTCGAGGGGACCAACGCGACCGCGGCGTCGGTCGTCGTGGTCGGTGAGAGCCGAAGCTCACCCGCCTCCTCCTTCTCTGCCGGCGTGTTTGTGCGTCGCCTGGAAATCGCGACGGGCGAGTCGTTGTGGACCGCGCAGCTCAGAGGATCTGCCGCCGCTGCGTTTTGCCAGCAGCGAGCGGTGGGAGCTTCCCACGTCCCGCTGTATGACCGCGTGTACCCACGCGGCCGCTGTGGTGTCGCCGTCCACGGACGCTCGCAAGGAATCTCGGCCGTAGGTACTACACACGGTTTGCTCTCGACCTTCCCATCGCAGCACACACTGTACCGGGACATTTGTGGGACGCCGACGACGACTCCGTCGTCGACACCGCTCTGTGTGCAGGCGTTTCTTGCTCGTCTCGACCTGGAAACTGGTACAGTCCGGTGGGTGCAGCAGCTCGTCCACGCGGCCCACACGACCGCCGAGCGTGTCGTGGCTCTCGACAGCAAGGACGCCACCAGCAGCGACGCGGCCGTGCTGGCGACCGCCGATGCCGGTTTCTTTACGAGTGCCGAGTCGATGGAACAGCTCGCCGTGGTCCGTGTGTCGGGGAGCGACGGCGCCGTCCAGTGGGCTGCCGAGCTTGGCCTCCCCGGGGAGGACCATGCTGTGGCACTGGCACGAGACGCCGGCTCGGGTCTCGTCGTGGCAGCCCACGCCAGTGTGGACAAGTCGCGACGCGGCCAGGTGAGTACGCAGTCGTTGGTCCGCCGCGTGCGCGCGAGTGATGGTGAGCGTATCCCCATGTGCGTTGATGTCGTGGGCTTTGACACGACGCGTGGGTACGACCTGTCCAATGCCACGCGTGACAAGGAAGAGGACGACGAAAGTCCGCGGTGGCGGCTCGTGCAACTGCCGCTACGACGCGACGAGACGATGAGGTGTGGCGACGCGACTGCCACCGTGCGCTACCGCCACGTTATCGGCTTTAACGCATCTAGGCCGGCGTTCTCCTCTGGCGTCGTGCAGTTCACGTCCGCACAGTCGACCGTGAGCCTCGCGCTTAGTGTGCCGCGGGCCGCGACGTCACTGCGCGTCTCGCTCGAGACGATTTCGGATGACACGACGGTCGATGCCACAGCCATGGAGTGGGTCGTCGACTTGGTGGAGCAACTCCCACCAGTGGTAGTAGAAGACAGCGACAGCGGCAGCAAGACGGCCGACGGCCGCCTGTGGCAGCAGCTCACGTGGCTCGTGCTGGTCGTCGCGATCGCGGCGACGGCGCTGGTCGTGGTTGGCGACCGCCTTGTGTGCTGGCGGTCGAGTGCGTGGTCGTGGCGAAGAGCCAAGGCGTTTGAGTACACGACGCTGCGGCTGCGTCGGACGACCAAACCTGCCTCGGCAATAGGTAGTAGCCTGCCGGGACCTAGCACGGAGGAGACGGAGGAGCTGCGGTGCCACTTGGAGGAGATCCAGTTACTCAACGAGTCGCTGGACGGACTGCTGCTCGCGTCCTCCTCCCTTGCCACACCACGATCACCGGCAGTCGTGGTGCCGGCGCCCCCGACCCACAACAAGGTGGGTGAACTCAGTCACTACCAGTAGTATGTGGAAGGCAAGAGAGGCTGACAATCTGATTACTTTGGGATGCGCAGGCCCCCGCGTGGAAGCGATCTCTTCGTCGTCTGCTGTCACCGCCCCTCGATAAGAAGCGACAGGATCCAAAGTCAACACGGAAGAACAGAGACTGAGGCTAATACTACGCAGTGCAGACGGAATTGGATTCACAGGCAGTTAGGAGGGTCCCCTCTTGTCCGACAGGTCGACGCTGTTTACAGCTTGGTCTTGTAAAACACAATCTTGCCGTCGTCCTCCACGTACTTGCAGAGGTTGTAGGAGCGCCAGAGCGCGAGCGGGATGGGCGTCTCGTCCTTGAGGTAGAAGCGGCCGAGCAGCGGCTTGATGGCCTCGGTGGCCTCCTGCGCGTGGTAGAACGGCATCTTGGAGAAAATGTGGTGGGCCACGTGCGTGTCGGCGATGTGGTGGATCACGTCGTCGAGGTACTTGCCAAAGGACCGGTCCACGGTGCAGAGCGCGCCGCGCAGCCAGTTCCACTCGCCGTCGCGAAAGTGCGGCACAAACGTGTCCGTGTGTTGGAGGTACGTGATGAGCACGAGGTAGCCGTTCACGATCATGTACGGCACGAGGTAGAACTTGAACACGGCCGCGAAGCTGAAGGTGTAGATGGTCCACACGAGCGCGGCCACCGCGCCGCCGAAAAACACGTCGCTGAGCACGACCATCCAGCGCTCGCGGTCGTTGAACATGGCGGCGTTCGGGTTGAAGTGGCTCTTGGCCTTGCCCTCGTACTTGGCCGGGCCCGTGGCGTTGAAGAAGAGGTACCCGGGCATCCACCCCACGAGCAGCATGAGGAAGATCTTGTAGGCGTTGTAGAGCGGCGAGTCCTCGACGTTCTCGGACCACGAGGCCGCGTACACGGCACGCGTGACGGGCACAAACACTTCGTCGTTCTCGCAGCTGCCCGTGTTCGAGTGGTGGCGGCGGTGCGAGATGCGCCAGCTGTGGTACGGCACGAGCAGCGCCGAGTGGAGCACGAGCCCGACGGCGTTGTTGATGAGCTCGGACTCGCTGTACGCCTGGTGGCCGCACTCGTGCGCGATTACCCAGATGCCCGTGAGGTAGCTGCCCTGGAAGAACCAGTAGGCCGGCCAGAGCACGTAACGCGCGGGCGCCGGCGCGAGGTCGATGAAGAGCGCGGCGTAGAAGAGCGCCGCGCAAATGGCGGCGTTCTTGAGCAGGTGGAGCGTCGACGTGACGGCCGAGCGCTCAAAGCAGTGCGCCGGGATGGCCGCGCGCAGGTCCTTGAGCGAAAAGTGCGGCAGTTCGAGCGGCAGCGGCGGCGGCGCGCCCTCGACGTGCTTGTAGCCGGCCTCGGCCAGCGCGCGCTGGGTCTTCTCGCCGGCCGCGGCCTTGGCCTGGCTGTCCGTGTCCGGATCCATGATCGCCATGGTGACTCGACGTGAGCTCGACGTGGATTGCGAGGGGAGGAGAGAGGTCGGCCGTCCACTGATGGCTACGCGGGAAATGCCGGAGTGAATGGTCGGGCAAAGCAGGACGAGCGTGTGTGTGACGTGCGCGTTGCTCAAGCCATTTCGCCGGCCATTCCGATTCCGATTCGCAGAAGGGGGCGACCGGATTGGCTGGTGCGCGCCCCCGATGACAACATCCGCTCAGAGGGGTCCACGCGCCGAGCGGTCGCCCATTTCGTCAGCGGCGCCGAGCGGGTGATGTCATGCGGTGGCCCATTCGAGGTGGTCAATAATGACTGGCTGATTTTCAGCGGGTGTCACTAAAGCGAGGGATGATGGACAGTGTAATGGGTGCGAGTGGTCGAACCCACTTTGGCAATCGGCCATGAGTCGTATTGAATCTAAGCGCATCTAGCGACCAACGGAATGGGGCGCGTTGGCGACTGGAGACACCGCCGGGGTGGATATGGTTGCATGAGCCACTTGTGGGGGTTGATTACTCTCGACGGTGAAGGCGCTCCAGGCGCTGATTGTCAAGAGATTCAATTGACTCCATGACTTGATTTGTGAAAACCCAAATTGAAAGGGATGTTTTGTGTAAAACCACCCAAACACCCAAACACCCATCTGGCCTCATGTGGCACGGACCTACATCAAACCATGTGGCCCCGTTCCACCTGACCCCCACCCCTGTTGAACCGGTCCGGCCGGCCCAGAATCTGAACCGCCGGTGAACCGCGGCGCTCTCGCCCGCGTCCTCGTGCGAATGATTGGTGTGGCGCTCCATCGTATCGCGCCGCTCGTGAGCCACGACCGAGAAGCTACTCAAAGCAGTTCGATTCTTTGAGCGTATTTCTCCCGAAGCAGCTATGTCGTCCACTGGAATCGCCGTGGGGCTCAACAAGGGGTACCCTGTGACCAAGAAGGAGGTCGCGCCGCGCCCGGCGTCCCGCAAGGGAGTAAGTGCTGCTCTCCGCTTTGGACGGACGCAAGGACGGCAGCAGCAGCAGCCAGTCGCAGGCGGGATGGAGTCGAGCGAGCGAGGAGCAGTCACAGAAAGCGAATGGATCCGCGCGACAGCCACAGCATCTCGAGAACTTAACAGCACAGGACGGCGGGACCGATGCGTTTAATGGGCTTTGCTACTAGCTCCTCGCGCGAGTTGACGGGATTGTCCCCAACAAGGCGACCGCCGTGGTGTTCGTGAATGTGGTCGTGACGCGCTGCTTCTTCCTGCCTGTCTGCTGCGCTGCCGCCGTCTTTGCCGTCTTTGTCTTCGCCGTTCGGCCGCGAGCGAAATGAGAGAGAACAGAAACTGACGTGTGGTTGTATTTGGTTTCCAGCGTCTTGGTAAGAAGACCAAGCTCGTTCGCTCGATCGTGCGCGAGGTCGTTGGCCTCATGCCGTACGAGAAGCGCATCCTCGATATGATCAAGTCGGGCGGCTCGGCGGCCGAGAAGCGTATCTACAAGTTCTCGAAGAAGCGCGTACGTAGTCTTCTACTTCCTCCTCTTACAGCCACCCGCCATGGCACTCATCTCTTTGATGTGCTCCTGATTCACAGCTCGGCACCCACCGTCGCGCGCTCCACAAGCGTGAGGAGATGAAGGCCTACTACGCGGCGTCGCGTGCCAAGGCCGCCCACTAAGCGTCCGTCGGGGGACCACCTGTCGCATGGGAGTGACTGAGCCTACCGTCCGAGTTTCCACACAACATCGAGCGGAAGCTTCCGGGAGCGGCGGCTCGCACCGGTCGCTTCAGTATTCGAAAATAAAGGATCGCCATTACTGCTTCTTCCTCTTCTTCTTCTCTAAGTCTCTAGGGCGTCGGGATAGTCGTACGCCCGAGCTTCCACCCACCCGAAATAGACCGGAATCCGTTGGGAAGATCAGATCGCGATGGCCGCCTCTCTGTCTAGTTCACGGTCTCATGCGGGCAGCCCGACGCGAGTGCGAACAGCCCGGCCGCCTCTTGGCCTCGTATCCTGATCGGTCTCGGCCGAGAGCGAGAGGCCGTGAGGGAAGACGAAGGGGGACGCGTGCGAATGGCTTCGGTTTAGTCACGCACCTTGAAGTGGCCCGAGTCCAGCAGCCAGCCAGGCAGCCGGGCGAGCGCCCCACAAACCGACTCCAGCACCATCGCGCATCGAGCCACTCGTCCGGTCCTCCTCCTCAAGCCTCCTTCGATGGCCAACGAAGCGGCTGCGGCCGCCGCCTCAGCTGGGAGCCCTGCCACCATCACCATCACCACCACCGCCACGACATCGACCGCGTCGGTCCACCACGCAAGACCCCACCATGGTCCGCTCCACCAGCCGCACGTCCACCTCCACGCAAGACGACGCCACGCGACGCTGAGTGGCGTGGAGTCAGGCGACCACGAGCACCACCTCCGCCGCGCGCGTGCGCTGGTTGAGGAGATGGCAGGCCGTGGCCACCGCCACCGAATGCAGTCGAGTCCGGCGTTGCTCTCTTTCCCGAGTCCACGCAAGCCTGTGCTGCCAACTTCGTCGTCGTCCTCCTCGCTGGAGCTGCGGTCGGCGGCCATCGTGGACGTGGACTCGGACACCGAGTACGTGGATACCGGGGACGAAGGCGACGACGAAGGCAGCGACCCGGGGCTCGGGTCCACCGACAATGACGAGAGCGGACGAGAGAGCCCCGCGCAGTCCACCGAGGCCATTGTGCTCGCGCTGGCGCTGCTCCAGCAGGCGCAAGAAGCTAGCAGCGTCGACGGCGTCGTGACGCTCTCCAAGGACGCGCTGACGCAGATCCTCAGCGGCTTTCTCACGACACTCAAGATGGCGGTCGGCACGCCAGCACCAGCCACGACGGCCGCTACGCGCGAGGTGCGTAATTCTGTCTGTCTGTCTCTCTCTCTCTCTGTACATGCTTCTCTCTCTCTCTGTACATGCTTCTCTCTCACTCATGGTGACGTGGTCCGTAGGTCGTGGAGCATCAGATGCAGCGGCTCTTTGTCTCGCACGCCAACGTCTTTGACGAGAAAGTGCAAAACTTCATCATCCAGAACTTTATCCAAGAGGTGCGCGAGTCAACTCGCCCATGGAGTCTTGGCCTGTGGCTCATCTTGACTACTGTGTTTGTAGACGGACTATACCAAGGCCTTTCACTCGGCCATGCGCCGCACAAGCCTCGTCAGGCGGTGCCTCAAGGCCATGTACCCGACCGAGAAGCACGCCGTCGCCCAGGGCTCGGCCTCCCACTGGCACGCGTCGCTTGTGCAGCGGGCCAAGGCGAGTGCCCACCCACGCAGCGAGCAAGAGCGTGGCGATGGAGCGTTCCTGGAGGCGTGCCCAGAGGTCAAGGATGTTGCCGTCGTGCGCACCGTTCAGCACTTGCTCGCACGCGTTACTGACTGGGACTTTGATCTCTTCTCGCTCGTGGAAGCCGTGCCCGGCCAGACCCTCCTGCTGGTGGGCAATGAGCTGCTGGACAAGTACGATTTGGCCACGCACTTTCGCACGACCAAGCCGCGGCAGCTCGAGTTCCTACGGCAGGTGCAGGCGCGGTACTTGCCCAACGCGTACCACAATGGCGAGCACGCGGCCGACGTGGCGCAGGTGCTTCACCACTTTTTATCGGTCGGCATGCTCGGTGCAACCGTGAACCCGCGCAGCAAGTGCGCCACGCTCGTTGCGGCGATCGTCCATGACGTGGGCCACACGAGCTGTACCAACAATTTCCACATTGCGCGCAACGACGACCTTGCGATCCAGTACGTGTACCGCTCGCCACTCGAGCACATGCACTGTGCACTCGCGTTCCAGATCCTTCAGTCGCCCAAGGCCAACGTGCTCAGCGGGCTCACGCGCATTGAGCAAATGGAAGTGCGCACGCTCATTACCGACATGGTGCTCGCCACGGACAACAGCGTCCACGCCGCCTACCTCGCCAAGCTCGAAGGCCTCCTCTCCAGGTACGTCCGGCTTCTTCTCCTCCTTGATGAGTCTACTTGAAGCTGACTGCTCTCTGTATATCACCAACCGTAGGGCGACCAACACCTCGGCGTGGACGCTGTCAGCGGATCCCGACGACGAGCGACTCGTGCTGCAGATGGCGCTCCACGCGGCCGACGTGTCGAACCCCGCCAAGTCCCAAGAGCAGTGCCGCGTCTGGGCCGAGCGCATCCTCGTCGAGTTCTATCAGCAAGGAGACAAGGAGCGTGAGCTTGAGCTGCCCGTGAGCATTGGCTATGACCGAGAGAACCCGATCCCACTGGAGAAGATGCAGGCGGGGTTCATCCATGGCATTGTGCGCCCGCTCTTCACGGTCTTTTGCCGGTTACCAGGCACACAGCTCGACCACTGTCTCAAGCAGCTCGATGAGAACCTAGCGTACTGGCAGCGCGAGATTGGTCGATCGCAGACATGACGCTCTCCTCGTGGTGTAGAGTCAGTAGTTTAGAGTCAGTAGTTTAGACCAGTTTTGGCTGCGGCTAGCGCGGCACTAAATGCAGTCGGCAATCAAATCTCATTCCCAGCGAAGTCGGGGTATGTACCCGTCTGGTCTTCTTCATCGACGTCGTCGTCTTCTTGGATCTCTTCGTCCTCCTCTTCCTCCTCCTCCTCCTCCTCTTCATCATCTTCCTCTTCTTCGTCGTTCACCAGCTCCGCCGTATCACTGTCCTCAGCAACTGCATGAGCACGGCGCTTCCTGCCAGAACCACCGCGCTTTTTGACCACAGGCACCTCGTCCTCTTCGGCGGTCTCCGTGTCCTCGTCCTCCGACTGGGCGTCAGCGTTGTCGTCGTCAACGGCAGCGTCCGCGACAGAGGCCACCTCCGATGGGGTATCCGCATCGTCCCCATCTCGATCACTAGCACTGGCTGCTTGATGAGTGCCTTCGTCAACTTTCTTTAAACCCTGGCCATCTAAACCACGTTTGACCTCTTTTTTGTCGAGCCGGAAGTCGCGAACGGATCGGATCTTGCACCACGCATTGAATTCATGCCCCTTTTGATACACTCAATGATCAGAGTCTGCTCAAACAAAAAAAAAAGAATACCGAACGTGCGACTCACCTTGCACAGTTTCGAGAGCTTGATCATGATGAGGTCAAACTGCTCGAGTTGGAAAACGACATCGGGAATGAACTTGGACTTGCCGGTCACTCTCTTCGCAGTTGATTTGGAGACGCTCTTCTTGGATTCAGACCGCGTACTCTCCGAGTGGATAGATTGAATAAACCGAAGCAGTGCCTGTGAGAGATCTCCGGCCACGCGGTCGAACAATTGGCGGAGAAATTTTGGCAACGAAGCGTCCTTCCGTCGGTGTTTGTCTCGAAGCAGCGGAACCAACAGCTTGAACAGTCGGCCGGCAATACGAACGATTCGAATCGAAGCAAGTGGATTATCCAGATTCAATCCGACGAACGGACGAATCGCTCCTGCGAGGTCAAACGATTGCTTGCAGAGGGTCTTAAACATGCCAAACCTGCTTGCATGGCCTCCTTCAGTCTCACTTCTGAATATTTGCGAGCCTGTTTCGTCTTCGAGCTGCTGTAGCGCGTTCAGATCATCTTCCTTAAACTTCAATGCGTGGCGGCGCTGCTCACTGTCGAACACCTTCACACGCCGGTCCGTTTCCGAGAGCGCCTCGTCGATATTGGCGAGAATCGCATTTGCAATCGCCAGCACCTGCTTTTCGTTGACTCGGTGGAACTGAATCTCCGGAGCTGGTGCGTTTGCCATGCTGTCATCGGGATCAATACCGCCACTGGCATGACGGAGTCCTTGAGCGAGTTGCTGTGCCACCTCATAGCGAAAAGAGGCATTTGCACTTGGACGAAGCAGCAGTGCCACGTATTTCTCCAAAAGACGTGGTGTCGCTTCTCCTGAACGCTCGACCAGCAACTCCTTGACCCATTCGACATGCTGACTAAGCACAGTATCGGCAACAGACGGCGATCCGACCAACAATTTCCCCCACACGATCTCCACGACATCCAAGAGGCGGTTGGCTTCGTCCGGCATTCCCTGTTGAAGGAGATCGTCGACGAGTTTGCGAAGTGGCGGCAATGCGCAGGCGACACTGTCGCTCTCTTCGCCTTCCACATCATAGTCTGGGCTGGCTTCATTACTGCTGGACTTGAGGCACAATGCGCGGGTCATTTGCTCTTCAAACTCTTTGAGAGGTCGATGAGACCACATATCCACAATCCGCGCAAAGCCGCGCACCGATATTTGCACGATGCTTCGCATCCTTTCTTGTGACTGAACATCGGCGTTCGCAGCACGCTTCCTGGTTGTGCTCCCCTTGGGCAGTATCAGCGACACTTCTTCATTGCAATAGATCCGTAACAGCCTCAGAAAGAGATCACTGAGATGCTGCGTGAATTCATCCGGCTGGAAGCGAAGAGTGACATCAGACGACTGCCGCTTTGAGATCTTCCCATCGACGCGCCTCTCGTTGGCCATCTTGGATTGAATGAGCTCGAGCACCGTCAAGCCTTGTTCAGCAATCAGAAGCACTAACTCCTCTTCCTCCAAAGTCAGACACGGGGCCCCATTCTCACCACGCGCCTTAGAAACTGCAAATGCCAGAATGCGGAGCAAACTATCTGGCTCGATGAGTGTCGCCCACTGCAAGTTCGAACTCTGCTCGAACGAAAGACCAAGCTCCTTGCCTCGAGTCCACGCTGACGAAGTGGGCGTTCTTGAGGTTTTGCTGGTGTCCAGTTTCATCGGCATCTTCGTCAGTTTCCTCTTCTTCGTTGGCTGCAGCTGCCTTTGAGAGCCTTCAGTACCCTGTACCTTGCGCTTCAGCCATACGCAAACTTGAGAAAACTGCAACAGAGTATCCCATTCTGCTTTTACATCACGCGAGCTCGAATCCTTCTTGTGATCGGGTTGAGAGACAGACCAATTGATGGCAACTTGAAAGACTCCCATTACAAGAACCCCCATGCGTTGATTCGTCTCTCCTAGCTCCGAGTCAGACGAGAACGTGGCGTTCTTGTCGAATTCAAAGTCGCTGAGCTCGCAGCGCTTCAGTCGCTCGAAAAGCACCGAAAAGTTGTACTGCATCACGTCGATCACTTGGGTTGCGCCAACGGCTTGGGTTGCTGGTATGTCGTCGATCATCGTCTCTTCATCATCCGAGTCGACCACGCCCCGCTTGAGCTCTTTGTAGCAGTGAAGCATTGTGTGCAACAAGTATTGCAGAGGCTCTTCGTACATACCGCGCTGTCGAGAAAGACTGAGGTCGAGTTTTAGAGGTGGTTGGACGCTCTCATTGGACTCGTAGTACTTCTGGTAATGCTGGAACATCAGCTTCAGAATCGACTCCTGTAACGCTGGGCATTCCGTGAAAACTTTCACGAGCTCGGCATACAGGACGACTCGCACGCGTGTTTGCAGATCAAGAGCCCGTCGAAAGATTCCCGAAAACTGTCGGAAGAGATCCTCGGCTGTCATGGCGTGCTGGTGTTCTTGGGACGCTATATCCGATTCGGCCATCGAGGATTGCAGCATCGACGACGCTCCCCCCATCCCTTGCGACAACATGGTAACGTTTTGGGAGTAAAGTTGGCTGAGTGTTCGACTGCGGCTGAAGATTCTAGATGAGAGGCAGAGCAGAAGCGCAAATCCTTGTATCCCGATGATCCGAGAGCCTTCATCTTTGCGAAACATTGCTTTCCGGAGCACGAGAATAACGAACTCCTTGAGACTGTGTTGCGTCTTCAGCAGTGGGCTGAGTGCGACGAGAAGGTAGTTGGCATGCGCGGGGTCCAACTGCGTCACGTACTCAAGGCATTCTCGAATGCGAGCTTCAAGCCCGCCACCAAGTTCTGCGATGTGGCGATTGACGATCCGCAACATGCCGTATATATACGTCCGGCAGTTGGCGTTCTGCACGATGATCATGTTGACGACACGATCCATCACTCGCTCTCGCACCGACAAATGGTACTGGAAGCACGCGAGCAATAGGCGGACGCCGAAATCCACCCACTCGGGCGTATTGCACATGTCGATACTCCCCTCGCTGCCTGCGTGTTGTGTGTCCCCGTGGTATCCTTTGACGGCTCGGTGCTCGAGGAGCAGGAAGCCGAGCTCAATCATCTGGTGGACTATCGGCGACAAGTTCCCGTCTTGTGCACTTTGAACGACGGATAGAAATGCTTTCCGAGCGATCGCTTCTTGATGGCCGTCGCTTGTTCCCTCACGCTTCGATGTGTACGTGCTGACGACGTGTCGCAGTAAGAGTTGCATCATGGACTGCTCGTACTTGTGATGGCTTGCGACCAGAAGCATCAGTGCGACGTCGAAAGAAGAGAGTCGCTGTGATGACTGTTGCTCGTACTCTCTTCGGATAGCCTCGCCGAGCCGCTCCCACTGCCGCAGAGCCATCTCGAAGTGGTAGAGAACCGTTGACTGGAGCTCGCGCAGCTCTCGCGTATTGAGCGAGGAGACTGTGTCTTCTCGTTCCGACGCATCCATCGTCAATTGCTGACACTTGTTGATCAAGAGGCGCGTCAGCAGACGAGTGCACAAAAGACTTTGCGTGCGACCCACTAGCTGAAGCACGCTGAGACAGACGGTGGGAAACATCTCAAGCCTCCGCACTTGATCGGATGAACTATTGAGCTCCTTGCGTGCCTCACGGTAAATCTTGATGCAGAACGCCCGCTCTTCATCCGGCGTGAAGACAAAGTCTCGAAAGTTCTTGAGCACTTGAAGAAAGAATCGTCGCGGCCAGTCGAGGTCCGAGAGTTTGGTCAGCACGTTGTGGCGATACTGCGTTCCTGATAGATCGCCGAAGTCGCCATCGGGTTGGCTGACTTCGAAACTCAGCGTCATGGAGGAGCTCACGCGCAGAAGCAGCTGCGGAAGGAGCTCGATCGTGTAGAACACAGCGATTGCATCTAGTGAAGTTGAGATAAATGGTCAGCTCGGCCTGGGTCAGCAGTCATATCTGCTAAGTTGACGGACCTTACCTCCTTTGTGCTGCGAGCGCAGCGCTTGCTGAATGCCACGGAGGATCTCGCTCACGGCAGCCACGAGATCACCCACTCGGAGGCTGTGGAGTTCTTCGAGCAGCGGTGGCATGCATCGCTGGGCAACGGCTCCGACATTGATCGAGTGCAACAGTTGCAGTGCGGTCACAAACACAGCTGCGCGCAGTTTCTCTCCTTCCTGGTTCTCCTGCGGCGCACCGAGCGCCCAGAATACGGCCTGCAAAAGCGCATGGAAGCTCAGCTCCGTCGAGTACGCGCTGCGGCCCACCGCTCGCTCGTTCTGGAGCGTCTCTCGGAGCACGGTCTTGAGTCGGTCGCCGTCGCCCGCAGCTTCCACTACGATCCCGTAGGCCTTGGAGAGTCGGTCCTTGGTTTCCATGGACTGCGTCTGCGAGTCCTCCAATGACGACGTCACGCTCTGCGACTCGTGCATGCGCACGAGCGTCGCCAGCTTGGCGTCCATTTCCTCTCGATTCTCAAAGTTCCATCTTGGGCGTTTGGCGCGCGAAAATGGATCGTATTGTATCCTCTCTACAAAGTACGATTTCGACAAAGTACGACTCGTTCTCATTGGCTAAAATGGTTATGTGGCGCGTGTGAGGGAGCTGTCTTCCCCCCCGGCGCCGCTCGTTTGTGTGTGGGCGGCTCGCAGTCCTTCCAGTCCCATCGGCAAGTGAATCGCCATGCTCCACCTGCTCAAGAAGACGGCCGCGGCCGCCAAGCCGCGCGCCCAGAACCTGCAGACCCGCCTCATGAGCGGCGGCCACGGCCACGGCGGTCCGCCGCCGACCGGTTTCGAGGCCAAGGTCCGCGCCGTTCTCCCCAAGGACTACCAGGTGCGGAGACCTCTCGCGAACTCTCCTCCACATCGCTCTCAGCGCGTTCTTCTACCGTCCCCCACGTTATGGGAGTCGGTCGGATGAATGCCGCAGCGCACGCGATGCGGGATGAATATTGAAGCTCCTAAGCGCGAGATTCTCATGTTGTATTCGTGTGGCACAGATTGTGTTGGCGACGCTCGGTTTCTACTCGACGGTCATCCTTCTCTTCAAGCTCAAGCCGTCGAAGAAGGCCGTGGAGGCGCCGGGTACGAGTCTTTTCACCAGGGCGACTAAATAGCCGCGGGTTCATATCGAACTAACTCGCACTTGCCTATTTTTGTGGCGATATCCGCACAGTTGTCGCCGCGCCTGCCGCTTCGGGTTCCAGTGCCGTGCCTTCGCTCCTTGACGATGAGTGGGCGGAGTGGTCCAAGCTCCCTGGCAACTACGAGCGATGGGAGAAGAGCCTTGAGACGCTCGGCAACTAAGTTGTTGGCCGTCTCTCGTCGCTCTCCTTCTCGTCCGACGTGGATCTGGAGTGATGCTTGTGCCCCACCGTCCCCTGTGTGTGATGCGATCGGCACAGTCCGGTGGATCAGCGCCGCGGAGACCGTCCCTTACTAATGAGAATGAGAATACGTTGACCAGTATTGTATGCACGCCATCTCTCTGTTGTCACTGGAGTAGTTATTCTCCATTTCTCGATGTCAAGCATGCCGCACACAAGAAGATAAAGTGAAAAGAAATCTGCAACGCTACGACCCAACGGGCCTTCATGTGCTTCGGTTTAGTCGCCAATGCACCCGAACTCGGACGATCCGTCGCCGCGCAGACGCTCGCACAGCATCGGCTCGTAGTGGTCGCCGCCGCGATCGCTTCCAGTGAGCCGCATGAGCAGGAACCACGGCGCGTGGCCCTTGGAGCGTACAGTGCTGGCGTCGTCCGAACCCTCGGCCGGTCGCGGACGATGCGGTAGGAAAAACATCTTGCCGCATCCTACAAGCACGACGAAAATGTCACGCTGGTAAGCCGTCGCGAGAGCCTCCAGCGCGAGGTCGTCACCCCACGCAACGTGGCGGCCTTCGGGGTCCGTGTCGACAGACACCAGTCCAGAGCGAGTGTAGTTAAGGGCGATCAGCGTGTGCGTGTTCTCGCCCGCCCCCACAGCCATGTACTCGCAGTACGCCTCGGCGTTCACAACGGGCTGTGCGTACGTCGTGTACGTCATCTCGGCGGCCTTCAGGCGCGAGTACCCTTGTTCTTGAAACTCGATCCACTTGGCAAAAAGCCAGTCCCTGTCGTCCTTGCGGGCCACGAAGCGCCGTGTCTGCATGGGGCTCACGCCCCACCCGCCCTTCAGCGATGGGAAGTACAGGTTCCTGATCGCCGTGTCGATGCGACCTTTCTCTGCGTCCGAGCTCGCCTGGTAATGCGCATAGAAGAACTTGGACGCAACGCGACGAATCTCCGGCGTCGACAGCGGCTCGCACTCTTCCGTGTACAGCAGTAGCTGCTCCATCGAGAGGAACATGCAGTCGCCAAACGGCGCAACAGGCGCCAGGTACTTGACGCTGTACGCGATATCGTGGGGCATGTACGACACTCCGTCTTCTTCCAGAATGCGCAGCAACTCGCGGCTCGTTGAGTCTGTATTGGACACGCGCTGCCAGCCCATGCACACTGTCACGGGACGATCGCCAGCGACTGGCTTACTCGGCACGTTGATGCGACCGGCGAGAGGGCGCCGGGGCGTGAGCAGCAAGTCATTGTAACCGGTCTAGCCATGCATAGCAGCACGACGGTTAGCACAATGCTAGACACAAGGGAAATCACCGCATCCGAGGAAGAGTCACGACGTACAATGTTGAGGTATTGCGAGTACGCAAGCAGTCGCGTGTCGAGCGCCTGCTGGGCCTCGACGATCGCCTCGGCGTATCCGTCATGAATGGTGATCTGCGTAGACGCGTCCAGCGCCGGGAGAAACGGAACCGGCGCAGCTGCGTCGCCGAGCTCGAAGAGCGCGTCCACCAGGCTCTCGTGGCTGCTTGACCGCGCGAGTTCGCGGCCGTTCTTATCTTCGTTCTCTTCGCTCGCCAACGCCTCCGAGTCGCACGAGCTAGCTGTGGGCGACGGCACCGCGTCTTCAGTATCGCCACCCACGGCCGCCTTGGCCGTGCCGTCGGGCTGCTTCATGATGAGCACATACTCCTTCTCGCCTTCTTCGGCCATGCTTGACGTTTTCTCTGTCCCCTCTCTCTCCTTCTCTCGGTGAACCTGCTGTCTTCTTTCTGGGAATAGAGGGAGGCACTGATTGGTTGAATATATCACATTAACGAATTCTGATTGGCTTAAATAGTCACAGAGTGTTCAGTCGCCTTCCTTTACAACCCGGACGAGATCATCTACGAGTCAAAACTCATGCTGCGCGCTGCTCCACTTGGAAGCGGCGAGGAGGACCCATTGTCAGTGGAAATCCTGTTGCGACTCGAAGTGAATCTGGGGCAATCGTTCTCCGAAGTTCGCCAGCGAAATTTCACGGCCAAATATTCTCCTCCGATTCTCTCTCTTCTTTCTTTTCTCTCTTGTCCGACCTTCAAAAGCGAGTCGCTTTGTGTTGGCTATATTTCGTTATACCTCTTATAAATAATTATAATGATAATCAATTCACCTATGAGCACGCCCAATCTCAATCTTAAACCAAATACACTGCCAGGATCAGTAATGATGAGTACCTCACACTGTGAAGAGAAAACGGCGCGCGAAAAAATCGAACACCGTTGACTTGTTCGAAATTCGATGGGGATGCAAATCAACATGGAAGCTCACCAAACCGTGAGAATTCATCCTTCCTGTACATCCATGAAGCATGCAGCCGCACTGAGTGGATGGGCTCTACTCTTTCTACTGTTGTTCAACAGGACTTGCGAGTTGCTACCCAATGTGACCCAGCCACACGAACCTGCCGCAAGGGCGACCTCATCATGGCATTCGAGAAAAAGTCTGCTTCTGCGCACTCGCCGACTGGGATCAACAACGGCATCGGAATGACCGTGGTGGGAACGGCAGCGGCGAGAAGTCGTGTGAGCTCGGCGCGACGACGGTCGGCGCTTGAATCAACTCCACGTCAGCACGGGCGATTGGCAGCCTCAGACCGGGGTAGCCCCTGCAGGCATCGCGACCGCCGCCGTGTGGACGTGGGGACACGCGTGGGTGTCGGCCTTGTCGAGCGTCGCACTTGGTCACGGGCTATTGTGGCGTCTGCGGTCGAGTCTCACCATCTCTGTCGGTTGTTGGTGCGAGCAATGAGAAGGTCGGGAAATGCAACGCAAAGAAAGCAGCATCGGCCAAGCCCTTGAGTGTGCGCCAAAAAGGGATCGAGTATGCGCGGGAGGGCAGAAGGTGCGCAACCGCGCCTTTGAGAAGCGACAAGCGAAGCGGATGGCCGCGGGCGTGGTGGGCCCAAGCGCGAGTGGGGGCGAGGACCCACGCGCGGGTTCGGTGGTGAAGGAAGCGGTGGGCCACCGCCGGTGGCGCTACCCGTGCCACGCAAGAAGCCTCGAGTTGCCGCTGCGGCTGCGGCGGGGGCCGGTCCCGTTGTCGCAGAGGAGTGGCAGTGGCAAGTACTGCTCTGGCCCACGCTGGCGGGGATACATCGGCTCCTTCGGCCCGCTCAGCTCGAATGACATTGAGTCGTCTCCTGAGAGCTGAGCGTAGTCGTCGCCGCTCCGCTGACGCGACGAAGCCACGAGCTCCTTCGCTGCGTCGGACATGGCGTCGTCGTTCTCTGCCAGCGCCGAGGTTCAAGCCAGTGAGACGAACGTCTGGAGCGCGACAGCAGCAGCGTATCCATCGGTCGGCATCGAGCTATTCCGACCCAGAGCTGCGCCGTCGCCCCCTCAGCACGGCGCCTCTAGCCACGCTTTTGCTGCCGACGACGCCCGCTGTGTTGGAGGCGTGGCGCCACCAAGCGCAGCGCCGAGCGACTTGGCGTTGGTGCTGCTGTGGCCGACGTGCGAGAGTGTTGACGACATTGAGCACCTGCTCTTGGCGATCGAGGAAGATGCCGAGATGCAAGTGGAGTTCGTGGCAACCCCATCGACGGTCGCGGACGGCGACGGCACGTCGAGTGTCTGGTCGCTGGACTCACTCTGAGGAGCGAAACCACACCAGCGCCACGCAGCAAACGCGGTCAAGGTCCGAGACGGCGCTGCTGAAGAAGTGCTGGTCGCGATGCCTGCAGGGGCTACCCCGGTCTGAGGCTGCCAATCGCGCGTGCTGACGTGGAGTTGATCGCTGATTCGGTGGCGAAGGAAGCTGTGGGCCACTGTCGGTGGCGCTACCCGTGCCACGCAAGAAGCCTCGAGTTGCCGCTGCGGCAGCAGCGGAGGCTGGTTCCGTTGTCGCAGAGGAGTGGCAGTGGCAAGTACTGCTCTGGCCTAGTGCTGCCTCGGCGTCGCCTCAGCACAGCACCTCTAGCCACGCCTTCGCCGTCGACGGCGCCCGCTGTGTTGGAGGCCGTGGCGCCACCAGGCGCAGCGCCGAGCGGCTTGGTGCTGGCGCCGCTGTTGCCGACGCACGACAGCGTTGACGACATTGAGCACCTGCGCTTGGCGATCGAGGAAGATGCCGAGTTGCAAGTGGAGTGCGTGACAACCCATTGATGGTCGCGGATTGTAACGGGGTGTACCCGTTACATGTCTAACTGAACCAACATTCTGGGTTCAGTTAGGAACACGAGTAATCACGGTGGTCACCCGTGATTGTGCGTCGT
>JAADXL010000604.1:0-21221 GCA_023337755.1 Pythium aristosporum | reverse complement strand
TATTAGAGTTCTTGCATGCTGACCTCATTTCCGATTTTGCCACCAAGCGAGCAGGCCGCGCCGATTCTCGGATCCCGCCCACTGAACGCCAATATCACTGTGGTTTCTGGTACGTCTTAGTGCCTAGGTTGTGCGTTGTAGGCGAGAAGCAGGTCTGTATGTGCTAGAGTTGTCGTGGTCTTATTTATTCTAGTTGCGTTATTATAGTATTACGGTTGCGCTCCTCGATTACTGGTGTCACCGAGGCTGGTCTAAAGCGCTTGTGTTTCGTTTTGCTGTCTCCTGCGTTTCGCGACAGTATCATCCGCGAACTGTCTAGTATCTTCCAGCCATACTGGTGGAGCTGCCAGCTCATACCGCGCACTTTCGCACCCGACTATAGTCAATGGGTCTGCATCAACAATGAATTTGATTTTGACTGTATTAGCTGTTAACGCGCGGGGCGACTGCTACAGCCCCGCAAAAAACCGGGCGGGAACCGTCCGGCGGCATTGGCCTCAACAATGAAGAAAGACTCTCAGACGCTTTTTGCGCACAACACTGAATTGTTCTTGCTGCTACTAAGTTGTACTAGTATTAAATAACAGTCGTTCAACACAAGCGTTTGCTCACCAAACAGTTTTTCCGCGTGCTGTGCTGTTAGCATTTACTACAGTTGATGGCCGCGTGGTGCACCAGCGCAGTACAGTCTGTAGGTGACGCATCATGACCCTCGACATGTTGCATGACTTGCGTCCACGAGACCATCAGTACCGATATGAAATATCGGTATTACCGGTGAATAGCATCATTTGTGGCTCGTCTGTGAAATCTGAATCTTGCACATCGCGGATATATTTCAGTTTGAGCAGCTTTTGACAGACCATCAGCAACTCTTAGAACGCGGTGTCAACTCTAAAACGGTCTTGAAGCAACTCTTGTGAGCGCTAAGAAGTTTCTGGAGCGACTCTTGGAGTAAAATACATTTGACATTCACTCCGTGTAGAAAATGAAGAAATTTAACGGGGAAGGAACGCGAAATTTACGTAGGGTGATGGTGACAATGTGATGGTGAGATCCAAAAGGTTGCTCGAATGGGTTCAAAAAGTTGCAAGAGTCTTGAAAAAGTTGCTCAAATCTGAGTCAGAGTTGCTTCAGTGCTTCACGATCATTGAGAGAAACCTAACCCTATCGACTTCTGGGGGTTTTATGCCACGGAGAAGTTGCTCTAGGTTGATTCCTCGAAGAGGGTGCGGGTTCGTAACACAAGGCGGAAGTTGCTTCAAGCTACTTAGATACAAACCGATATGCCGTTACGGAACCAAATATGTTCTTAACGCCATTTTTGTCGCGCACGAGACCACCAAACGAAAATGGATCCGCTGCTGAGCGATGCGCTGAAGCGCGGGAATGTGGTCGTGTTCTTCGACGTGTCCATCGGCGGCGTACCGGCGGGCCGCATCAAGATGGAGCTGTTCAAGAACGACTGCCCCAAGACCGTCGAGAACTTTCGGTGCGTGCGGAAAATGACCAGCCGTGGACTAGGAAATGGGACGGCAAGAGAGACATCTCATGGAATGGTTGTGATGCGCAACAGACAGTTCTGCACGGGCGAATACAAGTGCGTTGATGGCCTATGGTCGCAGATTAGAGGCTGAAATATGGGCGCCGCTGACGATACGCGATGGCGTTGACGTGTGCGCGTTTTCCAGAAAGTCGGAGCTGCCCGTGGGCTACAAGGCGTGCACGTTCCACCGCGTGATCAAGGACTTCATGGTGCAGGTACTGTACGAGCACACTCGCGCAGGCAGCAGTGGGATAGATGCTGACGCAATGCCACATTGTTCTTGCGATGGTCTTCCTCTTGTCCAGGGTGGCGATTTCCTCAAGGTCCGATTGCGCTGTGGTTGTGGAGAGCTCTCTCTCTTCACACGAACCTTTTCCTAATACCAACGCGTGTGGCATATTCGCGCTGATGTTCTGCAGGGCGATGGCACGGGTCGTATCAGCATCTACGGCGACAAGTTTCCGGACGAAAACTTCATCCACAAGCACACGGAGGCCGGTCTTCTCTCCATGGTGCGTCCGCATCCCCCCGCGCTATCGCCCCCATACTTCCTAACGCCCCCACGCTCGCAGGCCAACAGCGGGCCCAACTCGAACGGCTGCCAGTTCTTCCTCTCGTGCGCGCCGTGCGACTGGCTCGACGGCAAGCACGTCGTCTTCGGGAAGCTCTTGGATCCGGCGTCGCTGCTCGTGCTGCGCAAGATGGAGAGCGTGCCCGTAGGCCCCAACAGCAAGCCCAAGCTCAGCATCGCCATCACCGAGTGCGGCGAGCTCTAGCCATGTTGCCGTTATTAATGCCATTTCGAGGTTTTTCTCGGCCAATGTTGAACCTCGTATCCAAGGTTTTATTGACTTTTCCGATCCAATTGTTCGACGTTGGATCTGGGGCGGGTGGGGGGATCGACCATCACTCTGGTTGCCGGGCGTTGCTGGTTTCCTTCCGCGAGCCAACTCGTTTCCCCCCGGCGCGAGATCGGCACCCCCACCCACACAACCAAACAGGGAACGCCCGTCGAAGTGCATTTCTTTCGCTTCCCCGCGTTCGCTCCCCTCCTCCTCCCCTCCCCTCCTCCTCCGCTACGCCGCTCTCCTCTACTCGATCGGAGCGCTAGTTAGTGAACCCACCCTCATTCCCAAAACACACACACAGAGAAAAAAGCCATGAGCACCAAGCGCGAGTACTTGCTCCAGAAAGGGCGGCAGCTCCAGGCGCTGACGGCCGACGTGGACGCCATGGGCTCTGCGAACTCCAAGACTTCCAGCGGCGGCAAGCAGTCGCGCGAGCTGAGCAAGGTGCGCGACCTGTGTCCCAACGGCACCGAAGACGACGTGCTACTGGCGCTGCTGGCACGCGCGCAGGGCGACCAGGCCAAGATCGAGCAGGCCATCAGCGAGCTGTGGGAGAACCATCGCGGCGGCTCCACCGACGAGTGGGCCACGGTCGAGAAAAAGACCAAGAAGAAAACGGTGCGTATTTTATCTGTCGTTTTATTACGGGTTAGTGCCCCCACGGCGGTCTAACGCTGCTGGCTATCGTAAAATTTAGGAAACGAGCTCGTTTAGCTCGCGCCGCGGCGGCCGGGGCGACCGCGGAGATCGTTCGACTTACAGGGCGAGCCAGCCCGAAGACGCCAGCGCCAACGACGGCGGCGACCCGACGGACGCCGGCGGCCGCGGTGGCCGCGGTGGAGGCGTGCGTGGTCGCGGGGCACGAGGCGGCGGCGTGCGCGGCCGTGGCAGCAGCAGCGGACGCGGCCCGTCTCGCGCAGACGCCTCGGCCACGGGGGCCACGACCAGCGGCGAGCCCGACGACACTACAGACGATGCGGACACGGACAAGACCGCGGCCCCACAGACCAAGAGCTCGAGCAGCAACCAAAAGCGAAAGGACCACCACGCCTCGGGCAAGCAGACCGAGACGCAGCAGCCAGTGGTCGTGGCCGCGCCGCCGCCGCCGCCTGTGATTCCGGGACTCACGGGCGCGTGGACCAAGAAACCGAACCTTGCTGGACTGATCAAGCCCGTGGAACCGCCCAAGCCCGTGGTTAAGCAAGTCGAGAAGACTGTAGAGAAGACAGTCGCCGTCTCTGTCACGAGCACAGTGTCCACTGCCACTGCCACTGCCACTGCCACCACGACTATCACTACTACACAGAAGCAGCCCCCGTCCGTGACGGCGTCGCCCGTGGCTGCACCTGCAGCAGCTCCCGTTGCATCCCCCAAGGCCACCACTCCTGCGTCACCGGCCGCAAAGGTGCCAGCGTCCCCAGCACGTGCTGCTAACAAGCCCGCCGCTGCAAGCCCAAAGAAGACCGCGACACCCAAGAAGGTCGCGGCATCGCCCAAGCCAGTGGAGAAGGTCGCGTCGCCCAAGGCCGAAGCCTCGAAGAAGCTTGATCCGTCCACCATCGCCTGGGGCACACTGGACGTGTCCACGACGAACATTGGTGACTGGTCGGCGTCCTCTACGGCCACCACTACGAACAC
The DNA here is from genome assembly GCA_023337755.1 of Pythium aristosporum. NCBI lineage: Eukaryota > Oomycota > Peronosporomycetes > Pythiales > Pythiaceae > Pythium > Pythium aristosporum. Next base: position 17,189 of record JAADXL010000604.1, on the reverse strand, counting down.
GACAGAGAAGAAGACGGCGCACACGCCCAACGCCTGGTCGCGCGGCAGCCCGATGGTCACGTCCGAGTCGACCAGCTCAGCGCCTGCGACGCCCGTCTCACCAAAAGAGATCCCGGTCGCCCGTTCAGAGCCGACCTCGGCCGGCTCGGCGACGAGCCCCAAGTACCTGAAGCTGGGTCGCTGGGAATCAAGCGTGGCGTCCAACCTCTCGCTCCAGTTTGGTAGCTTTTCGCTCAACGGCGTCGAGCATGTCGAATCGACGTCGCCGCGCGGTTGGGGAGCCACTTCCACGTCGACGAAGACGTCTGATACTGCGAGCGCCTGGGGTGCGCAACCCGCGGCGCCGTCTCCAAAGAAGAAGGCGACGCCGTTGTCGCCTGCTGCTCGACCAACCGAGTCGGAAGACCGCAAGACAAGCGTGACCACATCGGCGCCACCTGGACTCTCGGTTGAGTCGGGCCGCGTGACGCCCAAGAAGGTGGCCCAATCGCCTCGCGGTTTTGCACCGTCGGCGCCGTCGCCGGCGTCGCTCCCCAAGCCTGATGAGGTCAAGCGCAGCACACCGACGCGCGCGCAGGGTGGTGGCCACTTCCAAGGTGCGGCGGCGACCCAAACGCAGTCGTCGTCGTCGTCCAAGATTGGCTCGGGCTCGAACTTCGCGTCCGACTTCAACACCAAGTCCTCGACAATCTACCAGTCGACATACGGCCAGTACGCCATGGGTCTTGGTGCCGCGAACAACAACCCGGGGGCGCAGCTTAATGCTTCCAGCACGCCAAAGGGCGGCGCCTCTCGACATGCCGGCCCGACGCCCGCGTCGGTGCAGTCGCCGACCCACACTGCGCAACAAACGCAGGCGGCGGCAGCGGCACAGTACCAGGCGGCACAGGCGCAGCACCAGGCCGCTCAGGTCGCTCAAGCTGCTCAAGCCGCCCAGGCTGCTCAGTCGCAGCAGACCCAGCAGCCGCAGCAGCAGCAGAAGCCGACGCAACAGCAGTCTCAGTCGCAGCAACATCAAGGCCAGCACCAGGGCCAGCCCGGCCACCATGGCGGTCACCACAACATGCCTGCGCACCACCAGCAAGGTCCGCCTGGGTACCACCCCCACTACGCCCCGCCGCCGCCACCGGGCATGGCGATGGGATACAACCCGTACAACTATGCCAACTACTACCAGGGCTACGGCTACTACCAGAACCCGCAGTACGCGCAGTACAGCCCACGCACGCAATACCCACCACGTGGAAGTGTGCCGTACGGCGTCGAAGGTCCGATGCCGGGCTTCTCGAACCCACCAAACGTGCCAGTCGGCTACCAGGACCAGCACTTGCTGCACCAGCACGACTACCCCGGAGCCATTCCGCAAGGATTTGGCGAGATCACGGGCGGCGCATACGGTCTCCAGCAGCCTGGCGGCCACCACCACCACTCACACCAGCAGGGTGGCCCGCAGAGCCACGGCAAGGGTGGCAACCAGGTCGGCTCGCAACAGCCGCGATCGGGCGCGGGTGCCCAAGGTTACCAAGGCGCGTCAGTGGCGAGTGCCCGTGACCACGGTGCCGGCGCGCCAGGCGCGAACCCGTCGGCGGCCGGCGCCTCGGCTGGCGGTTCGTACGGCCAGCAGCACTATGGCTGGGCATCGTACGGTGCGCAGCCCATGGGCGGCTGGGGCCACATGATGCCGCAAGGATACCAGCAGAGCCCGTCCCAGCACCAGCACCAGGGCTCTCACCAGGGCTCCCACCAGGGTTCGCACCAGGGCTCGCACCAGCAGGGATCGTACCGCCAGTACGGAAGCAACAATGCCCAGAGCGGCAACGCCGGCGCGAACGAGTCGGGCAGCGCCAGCGGCCACGGCGCGTGGAGCTCGTAGAGGTGGAACAGCGTCGCCTGTGGCCCGCGCTCGTGCGCGTCGGACTGAACGGCGTGTCGTGTGGGTTCCCGTCGGCTTCCAAGGCATCAGTAGTTAGCAGATCCCACGCTGTGAAGAAGCGTTGCCCCTCGATTGGAGTGGATGAGAGAGATCCCCTTCGTGTTGCATATGCTGCATCCAACATTCTCTCAGACACGCGCGCTTTGATAGGTATCAAACCAAAAAAAGGAAACGTTAGGCAAACTCATCCACATGCGATCTTTGCATCGAATGGCGCGTGCTGATTGGCTATAGCATGGCGCGCGGTGCACGCTGATTGGTTGATTACCAAAAGTTGAACTTTCTCGTTGCCCGCCTTTCTCGTTTGGTAGCCATGCATAGTCCCAGCAGCGAAGGCAAAGAGAAACTTTTGTGTGACTATATCGGGAGTCCCGGGCGACTTCGAGACGGCGACGCCAACGCCTCTCACACTTCCCATCCACTCACACACGCACATCCCTCCATCTCTCCTCTTAGTCCTCCTCCGCTTCCTCCCCCCGTAAGCGCCGACTCTCCCAATGGACATCGGCACGCGCGTGTGGGTCCACGAGCCGTCGGACCCGCTGGTCTGGGTCTCTGCCCAAGTGCTCGCCGTCCATCGGCCCACCGACAGTGATGCGGCGCTCTCGGCCGTGACAGTGCAGCTGCTCGCAAGCGGCCGACACGTGGAGATCCAACTGAGCGGACCTGGCGGCGGCAATGTGCTTCTGCAGAACCACGACCACGAACTCGACCAGAGCGACTTGGTCGCGCTGCCGCATCTCCACGAGGCGTCCATTCTCCACGCGCTCCGCCTACGATACGCGCGCGACGCCATCTACACGCGCATCGGCGAGATCCTCATCTCCATCAACCCGTTCAAGAAGCTCCTGTCGCTCTACACGCGCGAGACCGTCGCGCAGTACGCCCCCGACGTAGACACAGAGGCAGCGCCGCATCTCTTTGCGATCGCGCGCGCTGCGTACGCTGACGTTGTGCGCAACGGCCGCAATCAGTCGATCCTCATCAGCGGCGAGAGCGGCGCCGGCAAGACCGAGGCCACCAAGATCATGATGAAGTACTTTGCCGAGACGTGCCGCGCGTTGTCTGCTTCTACGTCCCGCTCGTCGACGTTCTCCATCGAGACGCAGGTGCTGCAGTCCAATCCGATCCTCGAGGCCTTTGGCAACGCGCGCACCGTGCGCAACGACAATAGCAGTCGCTTTGGCAAGTTCATTGAGCTCCAGTTTGACGCACGCCACGCAATTGTCGGCGCACGCATCCGCACGTACCTGCTCGAGAAGATTCGCGTGATTTGCCAGGCGCCATCGGAACGCAACTTCCACGTCTTTTACGAGCTACTCGCGGCCGTGTCCTCGCGTGGTACGTGCCCGCCGGCGATCGCCGCGGCCGCGTCTGCGTGGAGACTGCGCAGTGCCAGCGACTTTCGCATCGTGAACCAGAGTGGTTGCGTCACGCGACGCGACGGCATCGACGACGCGACCCAGTTCCTGCGAACGCACGGCGCCATGCAGCAGATCGGCCTGCGCGACGACGAGATCGTCGACGTGTTCTCCGTGGTCGCGGCGCTGCTCCACCTCGGGAACGTCGCGTTCGCCGAGCGCGTGGACACGAGCGAGTCGGTCGTGGCCGCCGGCAACGAGCCGTTCGGCACGGCCGCGTCGCTGCTGCGGGTCGCACCTGAGCCGCTGGCGTTCGCCATGACCAAGCGCACGCTCACGACGGCGACCGAGACGCTCACGGTCGCGCTCGACGCGGCACAAGCCGAGCACACGCGGAACGCGCTCGTGATGGAGTGCTACCGCCTGCTCTTTGCGTGGCTCGTGGGCAAGATCAACTCCAAGATCCACTGCGACGACGCCGGCGTCGACTGCATCGGTCTCTTGGATATCTTCGGCTTTGAAGACATGGCCGTGAACTCGTTCGAGCAGCTCTGCATCAACTATGCGAACGAGGCGCTGCAGCACCAGTTCAACGGCTTCGTCTTTGACGAAGAGCAGAAGCTGTACGCGCGCGAAGGCATCCAATGGACCTTTGTCGACTTCCCCAACAACAAGGCCTGTCTTGAGCTCTTTGAGAAGAAGCCCCTCGGCATCTTCTCGCTCTGCGACCAAGAGTGCCTCTTCCCGCAGGGCACGGACCGCGCACTGCTCGCCAAGCTCTACGCCGAGTTCCAAAAGCCTGCGCACAAGCACGCGCACTTTGCGCCGCCGGCGTCCGGCTGGCAGCGCCAGAGCCACTTTGTCGTGGCCCACTACGCCGGCCGCGTGAGCTACGCTGTTGACGGCTTTCTCGCCAAGAACAAGGACGCGTTCTGCGAGACGGCCGCGGCGCTGCTGGCCACGTCCGCGAACGCGCTCGTACAGAGCCTCAGTCTCGCGGCTACCACGACCACGACCACGGCCACGGCCACTGCCATGGCCGGCTGCACCAGTGGCAAGGCGGCCAAGTCGACGCTCGCAGCTGTGAGCGTCGGCACGCAGTTCAAGCTGCAGCTCAACGACCTGCTCGACCGCATCCGCGCCACGGCGCCGCACTACGTGCGCTGCATCAAGCCCAACGACGCGAGCCAGAGTGACGCGTTCGTGGCACCACGCGTGCTTGAGCAGCTGCGCTGCGGCGGCGTGCTCGAGGCCGTGCGGGTGGCGCGAGCGGGCTTCCCCGTGCGCATGACCCACGCGCAGTTCCTCTCGCAGTATGGACGCGTGCTGCGCTTCCATGCGTCCCAATTGACGACGGACGGCCCTGTGCTCGAGCGCAGTCTCGAGCGGCTGGCGGCGCTCGTCCCGAGTGCAAAGACCAGCGTGAGCCTCGGCCTCACGCGCGTGTTCTTCCGCCGGGAGCCATACGAGCACATTGAGCGCCTCCGCGCCGAGACCACGGCACTGGCGGCCACGCGCATCCAAAAGTCGGTGCGTGGGTACGGCGCTCGCCATGCGTTCTGGCGTCTCCGCCGTGCCGTGCTGCGACTGCAGTCGCACTGGCGTGGAGCCAAGGCCCGCGCACGAGCCGCGTTCCTGAGAGAGACCCACGCTGCGACCATGTTGCAGCGCCACACGCGGCGCTGGCTTACGCGGCGTCGCTTCACGCGCTTCCGTACGGGTGTGCTCGCGTGTCAATCGCACTGGCGCCGGCGCCAGGCCGTGCGTGTCGTCCAGGCGAGACGGGAGGCGCGAGCGGCGTGCCGCATCGCCACGTTCTGGCGGTGCCACCACACGCGTCGGCAGTACACGCGGCTAAGAAAGTCGACGCTCGCGCTGCAGTGCGCCGTGCGGCGTCGCGACGCCAAGAAGCGACTGTTGGCGCTGCGCGCCGAGAGTCGCAACGTCGCCAAGCTGCAGCACGCGAACCTGCAGCTGCAGGCCGAGCTCGCGACACTGCGCATGGCGCTGCTGGCTATGCAGGCACAGGCCACGGGCCAATTGCCGTTCGCGGGCGTGCAGATCCCGATCGAGCCGGCGATTGCCAGCAAACTGCAGATGCCGCGACCGTCCGTGCTGCTGCGGGCTATGGACAAGAGCGAAGAGGAGCCGCAGCAGGACAACCAGCCGACAGAGGCGTCACCCGAGACGGACCCGGCCAGCACCAGTCCGCAGAGCAAGCCACGGTCGCAGCTCGCGGTCGACCTCAGTTGCGAGCGCAGTCCGAGCCGCGTGACGCTGCAGGCACCGCACTCGGTGGCTCGGCCGTCGTGGCCGACGACTACGACTGCGGTGGCCGCGTCCACAACCAAGGCCGAACTCTTTGAGCGGCGCCGCAGCCGCAGCAGCCAGTCGCTGAACCAGCGCTGGCAGCACCAGCAGGACGCTCTGGACGCCAAGGTCCGGCAGCTCCGCGAGGAGCTCCGAGAGGCCGCACGGGCGTCCAACCCTGAGCACGAACAGGACGAGATCGTCAAGCGGTTCGTGGCCGCGCAGCTTCAGCAGGCGGCGATTGGAACCGCCAGTCCACGGACACGCCACTCGGGCAGCTTTGGGCTCGAGCTGCCCGAGGACTGCGACAACAACAGCGCCGAGGCGAGCGAGCCGCCGCCGCCGGCCGCCCACTTCAAGAAGCGCAGCATCAAGGGCCTGGTGCCGCCGCCGCTGTCGGCGTGTGCGCCGCAGAGTCGCTTTGCCTGGGGCACCGCCGACGCGACGCCCTCGGCCATTCCCATGGCGCCTCTGTCGGCAAGGCCGGCGTCCCACACGGGGCTCTCGCTCTGCGGCTCGACGCGGTTCTTTGGCGGCGGTGACGCCACCGAAGTCTCAGCCTGGTCGTCCTCGGTCTTTACCAGCGCGTCGCTGAGTGTGCCGCGCTGGTGCAAGGCCTCGCAGTGCCACTACTGCCACTGCAAGTTCTCGTTCCTCGTGCGCCGCCACCACTGCCGCAGCTGCGGCCACTCGTTCTGCTTTGAGCACTCAACGCGGCGCCTGCTGCTCTCGGCGCTCGGCTACGCCGACGAGCCGCAGCGCGTGTGCGACGACTGCTTCGAGCGGCGCGTGCTCGAGGCCTCGCGCGCGTCGCAGGTTCCCTGGGACGACCGGCCGTCGCTCGCGTCGACCGCCCGCGACAGCGACGTGACGGCTTGATTCTCAGGAGACAGAGGCATTTATTACGTAAGTAGACTGTATTGCTAGGCCTTCTTGGGCTTCGCGGTCTTGGGCTTCGTGGTCTTGGGCTTGAGCGGGGCGAACGTCATGCGGTGGATCGCGCACGCGCCGTGCTTGGCGATCGCCGCCATGTGCTCGCGCGTGGGGTACCCTTTGTGCTGCTTGAGGTTGTACTGCGGGTACGCTTCGTGCAGCTCGAGCATGATGCGGTCGCGCGTGACCTTGGCGATGACCGAGGCCGCGGCAATGGCGTACACTTTGCTGTCGCCCTGGACGACCGTCTCGGCGTCCACCGTGAGCTGCGGGGGCATGCGGTTGCCGTCCACAAAGACAAAGTCGGCCGGCACGCGGAGTGCGGCCACAGCGTCGCTCATGGCCTCGAGCGACGCCTGGAGAATGTTGATCTCGTCGATGCGCTGGGCACTCTTGACGCTTACGGCATACTGGATCTGCGGGTGCGACGTGAGCTGCTCGAAGAGCGCTTCGCGTTGCGGCTCAGTGAGCTTCTTGCTGTCGTGGATCCCTTCGATCGTCACGTCCAGCGGGACGTAGCAGGCCGCCGCGACCACGGGCCCGGCGAGCGGACCGCGCCCGGCTTCGTCGCAGCCCACGACGTACTGGTACTTGCCCGAGGCCATCTTGGCCTGCTCGTACTTGCGCGAGAGCGTGCCGTGGCGGAACGAGACGGTGGCACTGCCACCCTCAGCAGCAGGCGAGGCCGTGGTCGGTTTGGCTGATGCCGTGGTGGTCTTCTTCTTGCGCTTGGGCGGTGGCTCAGTCGTGGTGGCCGGCGGAGTGGCAGTCGAGACGCTGCTCTCTGCGCGTGCCAGGAACCGTGGCGAGCGGCGCACAGCAGACCCACGAGCAGCGGAGGCAGACGGCGCGACATGTGAGACCGTGGCGCTGGCCGCGGCAGCAGCAGCGCTGCGCTTCGTGCGCGTCGAGAGCGTCATGAGGAGATGGCGGTGCATGCGCAGATGAATGAGCTGAATAAGATGGTTGGTGCCCATTTATAAGCAATGAAAGTAGATTTGAAAGAGTTTCAGCCAATCAAAAAGGACCTAGCATGCAGCGGTTGAACTTGCGGGCATTTCTCCCACGCCCTGACGTCATGCCAATGGCTCATTCCACGTGCTCAAGATCCTTTCTAACGAACCCCACGCGGTGACCACGAAGAGCTACGTAGTCCCAAGTGTGGCGTGTGGTGTGGAGTGGAGGCTGGCGTGCTCCCACGCGGTAGAATCTCTTGGTCTCCTGTCGGCTCTGAGAGCAACCACACACCACAACTTCAACGATGAGACAGAGAGATACGAAGCGACAGGGCGTCGACGTGAGTGCGGGTCCCCAATGTTCGGTGGCTTCGCTCTCCACGCCAAGAGCTCATTCCGCAGGGGTTCTCCAAATGTAGCCATGTTGCGAATCCTCGTGCTTCTATTGGCTGTTAATATTTATCTCGGATGCTGATTGGTTAATATATCTGTCGACGGTATCAGCCAATCCCGCGTCGGGATCTTCTTTTCTGTGGCCTTGCTCGGCTCCGTTCGTCTCCCATTTCGAGATTTGGCCCAGCCCCAGAAGAAGAAGAAGAAACTTGAGCCGCCATGGCCGACGCCGCTGTCCCCGTGGAGAAGAAGCTGACGAAGAAGGAGCTGCGCATCCTCGAGCGCCAGAAGGCAGCGGTACGATACGATAGGTCTAAAGATGTAGCCATGCAACTAACCGTCGGGATCTTTTGCGGATGGGGCTCGTCTAGGCCGCTGCGGCCGCGCCCAAGCTCACCGAGACGTACGGCGATCTGCCGCTCATCCAGTCGCAGGAAAAGACGGACAAGGTGCTCTCCGTGTACGTACAGAGCCCTTACTCTGTCTTGCACTCGTGAATGGGCCTTCCTAACCCATGGGGGGGATTGCTGTAGGGTGGGCGACATCAACCCGGAACGCCAAGGCCAGCAGATCTGGGTGCGTGCGCACGTGCAGAGCGTGCGCGCGACCTCGAAGATTGCGTTCCTGGTGTTCCGCCAGGGCACGTATTCAATTCAGGGCGTGCTCAATGAGAGCGACGCCGTGCCGCGCGAGATGCTCAAGTTTGCCGGCGGCATCCCGAAGGAGTCCGTGGTCGACGCGTTCGTGACGGTCGTGCTGCCCGCGCAACCGGTGATGAGCACGACCCAGAAGGACGTTGAGCTCTCGGTGCACAAGCTCTTTGTCGTGAGCAAGGCGCTTCCGGAACTGCCGTTCCAGGTCGAGGACGCGGCGCGTCCGGACGCGCTCGTCAAAGCCGAAGGCTCGACCTTTGTCGACGTCGGCATGGACACGCGTCTCAACACGCGTGTGCTCGACCTGCGCACGCCCGCCAACCAGGCGATCATGAAGATCCAGGCCGGCGTGGGGCGACTGTTCCGCCAGTTCTTGGACGAGCGTGGCTTTGTCGAGATCCACACGCCCAAGCTCATTGGCGGCGCATCCGAGAGCGGCGCGAGCTGCTTCAGACTCCAGTACTTTGACCAGCAGGCCTGCCTCGCGCAGTCGCCGCAGCTCTACAAGCAAATGGCGTGCGCGTGCTCGGGTCTGGAAAAAGTGTACGAGATTGGCCCGGTCTTCCGCGCCGAAAACTCGAACACGCATCGCCACATGTGCGAGTTCACGGGCCTCGACTTTGAGATGACGATCAAGGACCACTACCACGAAGTGCTCGAGGTCTTTTCGGACCTCTTCATCTACATCTTCGACAACCTCACGTCGCAGTACAAGCGCGAGCTGGCCATTATCAACGAGCAGCACCCGTTCGAGCCGCTCAAGTACAACAAGCCGTCGCTCATCATCAACTACGAAGACGGCGTCAAGATGCTGCGTGAGGCTGGCGTCGAGCAGGGCGAAGAAGAGGACCTCTCGACCGAGAACGAAAAGACGCTCGGACGGCTCGTCAAGGAGAAGTACGGCACGGACTTTTACATTCTGGACCGCTTCCCGCTCGCCGTGCGGCCGTTCTACACGATGCCCGACCCGCGCGACAAGCGCTGGAGCAACTCGTACGATCTGTTTATCCGTGGCGAAGAGATCGTGTCGGGCGCACAGCGTGTCCACGACTCTGCGCTGCTCGAGGAGCGGATCGAGTTGTTCGGCGTGGAGAAGGAGGGCACCATCAAGGCGTACATTGACGCCTTCAAGTTTGGCGCGCTCCCCCACGGCGGCGGCGGTATTGGCCTCGAGCGTGTCGTCATGCTCTACCTCGGCCTCGGCAACATCCGCAAGGCCTCCATGTTCCCGCGCGACCCGGTACGTTTGTTTTTGACTGTTGTTCATATGAGTTTGGTGGTACTGACGATTGACACTGTGCTGCTTTGGACGACAGAAACGCCTTTTCCCGTAAGCGTCGACACCGCACCGTGGTTGCTGCCGGCTAGCGTAGGTAGTAGGAGACAAGGAAGGACGTCGCTGACGAAGTGAGGGTGTCCGGCCAACTGAATTCCATTTACAGTTCTTTTGGATGTGGCAATACGGGTTCTCTCTTTTGCGTTGTGTGGCACTAAGTGGTGCGGAGGTCAACGGCCACCCAAGGCAGCATGCCGTTCCATGGCATGGCGGCCTTTGATCTAATCACCGTCGTCTCGGTCGACTTGCGCTGCGGCTTCGTCTCCGACGCTCTCTACTACGACTGCGACTCCTATCCCGAAATCGTCTTCTCTCGGTGGACGCACTGCGGGATCGCCTTCGGCGTCGCGACCGGCGCTGGCGACTGCGACTGCGACTATGACTGCGGCTGCGCCGTCGACGAGACTCGGAGCGCCGTCTTCTGCTCTCGCTTGGCTGACGTTCTGTTCCGTGAGGAGATACCGGAGAAAGTACGGTATCGCCTCTGGATGAGTATGCTGCAGCTGGTGGTCGCTCGGCGTCCTCCTCCTCATCGCTCTTCTCACCCGCACATGCTCTTGTGAGCCTCTCGCCTCCACACGCAAAGACAGAGAGATGAACGCATCTCTTGATACTCGTCGCCCAAGAGTCGAACGGCCGATCTTGCAGCAGAGGGTGCCTCGTGCGGTGCTTGGTCGCGCAGGTAGAGGTAGCATGGATGGAGAGCGTGGGTCTCATCAAGAAACCCGAACTGCACGTTACCAGCCAACCGTGTCTGGTCCATGCAAGGCATCAGCGTCGACAGAACCGTGGATGAGATGAGCCTTCTTCCTACCTTCATCATGATCTCCAGCGCGCTGTTCCCACGCGTCTTGTGCGCCGTCTTGCAGAGGACGTCGAACTCGCGCCGTGTGGTCGGCTACGGAAAGAGACCACACATCCCATGAGGATCCGTTGGGCACCGCTGTTCTATCCCATCTCTGTTGCGGGGCTCACCACTTGGATCCCGTCCGGCCATCCCGTCGGCCGCGTGAATGGCTCCTCCTCGACCTCTTCGTGTTGCTCCTCTGGCTCGCCTCGGCCCTCCACAACCACCTCGACCTCACCTTTCTCGTCTCGCTGCGCGTCCTCCCGCAATCGCCTCAGGTCGCCAAACCGCAATTCGTCCAGCTCCGCGTCCTCCTCTGTATTATCTGCGCCACCATTACCGGTCCACGCGCAGCGACGCGTCGTCCCACCACTGGATCAGATGGTCCTCTTGATGGAGACGCCACGCCTCTGGCGCGTCGAAGATCTCACACACGTACCCACGCACGCCCAGCGCCAGCGTCTCCACTGCGGCGACGTCGGTATCCACCTCATTCTCCATGGCGGGAACACACTGGCATCTCAGCATGCAGTACCCCTGGAGGTACTGTGGTCTGCTGATTAAAGGCGTGCATACAAATCTCAATATATCTGGTGGGGGATCTCGGACACAAGGCCATTCAACCAGGCGAGGGCAGAATGCAAGCGGAGCATGTCGAGGACGCGGGAGCGCGTGCTTCAATGGAGCAGATCGAGCGCCTGCAGCATGAGCTCGCTACAGCAGTCGCACGTGCGGACGGTCTCGAGCGCGAGCTGGCGAACGAGCGCGAGCTGCGGCAGACACTGGAGGACGCAGCCAACGATGACTCGCTGATCCAAACGCTCGTGCGGATGATCGACCGCCATTCGACAGAAATGCAGAACGAGAGAACCCGGCATTGGACAGAGATGGATAACGAGAGAACGCGCCTCTATGCCCTAATGGATGCTGCTACGATACGACACGAGAGGTCCATTCTGGAGCTCGCTGGTCTGCACCGCCGCGAAGTCTCTGCGCGTCTAGACACCGTGCTAAGCCAAAACGAGGCATTGCTCTCCCGGGTCGACACCTTTGCAGCTCATGTTGCTAAGTGAGCTGCTCGCATTCGCGTCCCTCATTGGCTAAAACTATGCAGCCGCATCATTTTTACCCAATCACGTTCCTATCTCTTCCGTGCAGCGTCTTCATCGGCCCGCAGGAGCTGCTCGATGCGGCGCGCCTCGGCCACGTCGCCGGCCTTGTAGTGCATCTGCATCTGCGCGCGCAGCTGCTCCTGGCGGCGCATGGCCTCGATCTTCTCGCTGTCCATGGTCTGCAGCACGAGCTTAAAGTCGTCTTGCTCACGGGCGAGTCGCTGCGCGTGGCGTTCGCGGCGCAGCGCCTCTTCGTCCACCACGAGTGGACCGCTGCCTTTGCCTTTGCCGTCCCCACGGCTCTGCTTAAGCTGCTGCTTCCGGTACTGGCGCATGTCGTACTTTTCAATGTCGTAGTACTTTTCATGGGGCAGCGTCGCCGTGTTGTAGTCCTCCATGTACTCCTTGAACAGCTCCATGGCCTCCCACTTCGGACCGTTCAGCTCAGTGATCTATAGCCATAGAAGAAAAGACGTCACAGAGCAGCCTCAAATAAGAACCTGATCCTACGAATGGTGCTTACCTTTTTGATGTCGCGCAGCCACGCCTGGAACGACTGGCTCTTGGTGTGGAAGTCGCTCTCGCGCAGAATGCCGTACTTGCCGTACGCGTTCTGGTCCACGGCCCTCGCCGCCTTCTTGTGCTTTTTCGTCTTCTTTTTCTTCTTCTTGGCGTCTTTCTTACTGGTTTTCTTGCTTTTCTTCTTCTTGGCGTCTTTCTTTCGGCGGTGCTTGGACGACGAGCGCCGGCGCGACGAGCTGTCGGATTCCGACGACGAGGAAGAGGAGGAAGACTCGTCCGAGGAAGACGACGACGCGGACGATTCGGAGGCGCTACGCTCACGGCGACGGCTGCGCGTGTTAGTGTCACGACTGCGGCTGCGGCTTTTCCTCCGTTCGTCTTTGCGGCGGCTCGGCGAGGCATCCCGCGGAGGCGAGCGGCTACGGCTGGGACAGCGGCGGCGCCGTTCAGATCTCCCGCTGGACCGATCGTGGGAGCGCGAGCGACGGCGCGATCGAGAGCTCTCGCGTTCGTCGTCGTGGCGATCGCGTGGCGATCGGTCGGAGCGAGACCGCTCGGCGCTGCGACTGCGCGACGCACGCGACCCATTGCGCATCGAGTCCATTGGATCTGCGTAGCAATGGCTGATTTCTGCCAGCGTAACCCAGAACCGGTCTTCTATTGAGGTCGCCTCCAACGGTGTAACCCAAATGGATACAGTTACTGTTCTGGACCAAATCGTACCGTCGTGTACTGTATGTTGTAACCTGACAAAGGATCCAAAACCATCTGTTGGCCGCTGTCGTGGTGTCGTTTTGAGAGAGGGTTACGCTCGTAGCTCTTCACGGACGTAACCCCTTCAGTGTCGCAGTTGAAGCCCCCACGGCGAAGGCAGACAGACTCGCGCGCCGCGGCAGCGGGAGGCCCCAGCGTTCGCTCTCTTCGTCTTCCATTGCCTCTTGGATCCGCCAGTCACTTAGCATTCCAGCGCCATGGAGAGGAGCGGCTTCCGTGGCTTCCGCAAGGCGCTGCGCATGAGCTCCAGTACGGTGGACGACACGGCGTCTGCGACAGGTGACGAGCTCCCACCCGTGGCGCCCCTGGCACCACCAGCGAGCGACGACGCTCCCAAGCACCGCACAGACAGTGGCAGCAGCGGCGGCAGCCAGCGCAGCAGTCGCAGTGGTCGCAGCGGACGCAGTGCCGACGGCTCCCACCGGCGCCGCCGCCAGACGCCACCGTTGAGCCGTCCGCCGAGCCAGAGCGAGGAGCTCCATCTGCCGACGGACCGAGACTTTGTGCCGCTCGATGGTGAAGACGAAGGCGAGAGCCGCGCACGCGATAACGTGCGTGAAGAAGTGATTTGCGGGATCTTTGATTTGCCGCGCTCGACGACGTTTTACAAAGGTACATGGCGGGATGCCTTTCCATTTTTCTATCGGCCACACACTGACGTCATGTCCTGAGCAGACTTCTCGTGCGCGATCGCGGCGGCGTTCCCCATGCACGGGCGCATGTATCCAACCAGCACGCACGTGTGCTTTTACTCGAACGTCTTTGGCCGCGAGCGCAAGATTTTGATCCCGTACGAGTCGATCACGACGCTCACCAAGACGACGAATCTCTTCCAGGGCGCGATCCGCATCAAGACGGCGACGAACGAAGACTTCACGTTCTCGAGCTTCTGGGGCACGAACCGCGACCGGTGCTTTGATGTGATTGGCGAGATCCGTGACCGCGTCGTCGGCTCGAGCGGCGACACGACCGAGGAGAAGCACGAGGAGACGACTGAAGGCACCACGTCAGAGGCGACCACACGGTCGGCTTCGACAGAAGAAGGCGATGACAACGAGCAGCAGCAGCAGCGCATGCACCGCGCCGTGTCGGATGGCGGCATCGTGGCTGTGCCGCGCGACACGACCATGGAGCTGCTCGTGGAAGAGACGTTTCCCGTCTCGGCCGACGACTTTATCGCGACCTTCATTGCCGACGACGCGCCGTTTGGCCATGCGCAGTACAGCGCACGCATCGGCACGACTGAGATGCAGTGCAATCCGTGGTCGGCGCGGTCCGAAGACGAGTCGCTCGGGCAGACCCGGTCGCTCCAGTTTCGCGTACCCATTGACTCGCCCATTGGCCCGAACTCGTCGCTTGTGGACTCGCTGCAGTGCCACAAGACGAGCGACCGCGGCGTGCACACGATCGAGACGTCGACGCGACTGGTCGACATTCCGTACGGAGACTATTTCAGTGTGGAAGACCGATGGACTGTCGTGCCCGTCGCGCGCGCTCCGAACCAATGCTCGCTCACGATCGAGTTGAAAGTCGTTTTCACCAGGTCGACGTTTTGGAAGGGGCAGATCGAAGCCCGTGCGATCGCCGACAACAAAGCCAAGTGGCTCAAGTGGGTTGAAATGGCCAAGGCCCACCTCGAAGCACCAACGGACTCAGAGACAAGAGACGTGTCGCCAACCAACTCAACGAGAGGAAGCAGGACGGGAAGCAACGGTTCGCCAACGCATGCTGTACCATCTTGTACAGAAAAGGGCTCGATTGCACGGCGAGAGGCGGGCATCGATGCTGAGCCACGTGCCGTGGACTCGCCGCGAGCGGTGAATAGGCCATCGCGAGCTTTATCTCGAACCCACAGATCCCGTCGTCGCGTTCCTTCGCAAGGTATGTTTATTAGTTGATACCTTCAGACTTGAGTGGAGATTTACTAACGGCTTGTTTTCGATGTGGCTCACAACAGCTCTTCCGTGGCTCCTCATCGTGGCGCTGGTCTGGATTCTTTACCGGCTAAACGCCACGCTGATGCGGATGGAGCAAGCGATGCATTTGACTGAACTGCGCGTTGCTGAGATCGAGCAGCACATTGCTCGATTGCAAGCCCGAGAAGACGTGCAGCGATGAGCTCGCTGGTTATTGATATCTTATGAAACAAATCACGACGACTGGAAATTGATTCGTCGTTGCCATTCGTTCAGCACGCGCACTGCCTGCAAATCGGTCTGGAGCTGCGTGGAGAGAAGTTTTCGACACCGGTTCGCGGAACTTGGATCTTCGCGTTCGGTTTTCGCATAGTAGTTCTCTAATCCACAAGCTTGGTCGAGTTCCGACTTGAGCAAGAGGATGAGACTTTGGACAACCTCGAGGCTCGATAGCGTCAACGGGTTCACCATGGTGACCACGTCGCGTGGTAGGGCTCGCAAAAGCGTGTCAATTCTCTGGTCCTCGTGAGAATGAGCCGCGTGTACCGAGGGTGGCTCACTTGTGAGAACAGCGAAGAGCGGGCGAACAAGTTGGAGTTGAGACTGCGTCAGCTTCAAGTTCTCTCCCGGGGACGAAATCGTTTCTGGAAGACTTGAACCGGCAGAGACGAAGAGGTATTCGTCTGTCAGATTGGATAGGGCCACGTTAGTGAACTGCATGCGGATGATTAAAAGCAGCATCAACTTACCACACGGAGGACGAAGATGTTCGTCGTGGGAGGTATGAAACGTACTTGCATAGGCAGCATTACCGACCTCGGCGAGTGACGTGAGATCGACCACTAGCTCTCCAATGAGACGAGTGGAAGTCTGGTTGAGAAGAACATCACTCGGCTCGACTCTGAGCCAGAGCCCGAGTCGGAAGTGGTGTTCTTTCGGTCGTCGAACGCTTGGAGGGAGTTCAGTTGTCAAGTCGATAGTGACTCGTCTCTCTGAGATTTCTTGGAGACTGTGAGGCGGTGAAACATGCCGCACGCTTGACCACGATCGCATCGCCTGAAAGGTCTTGGTGCAGTCCACCGCAAAGACCGACATGCCAGCTGCAGTGTTGCTGCTGTTGCTGTTGCCACCATCTTCCTTCGTATCCAAACGTGCTTGAATGTCCAGTGCGATATGCAGACGCGAATGCGTGCGGTCGAAGGAGATGACGTTTGCTTTCTCGAGAGTACCGACTTGCTTGAGCCACCTGTGACGAGGAGTTAGTATCGTGGATGACCCCGTGGTTGAATTGTCGACAGACGAATCGGGTGTGACCACAGGCACCAGCCCCACAGAGACATCATCTGAACCACTGGAGTCCGTGCCATAGTCGTCGCTGGCAACGAGAAGTTCATTCAACTTGTGCACCATCTTGCTTTTCTCGTTGCAGACTCGCTCGAGTCGATCCGCGTGTTCCACACCCACCCGAAGTCGCTCCTGCAATGATTTCGTCAGCATCTCTAGTTGCTGCTCCGATGCACTCGACGGATTCTTGGTGGTGTGGTGATGTGCTTCGAAATCTCCCTGATCCCGCTTGTCAACCTTCACTCGCTCCATTGCTTGGAACCCGTCGTCTTCCTTCACGCCGTGTCGATCAGCTCCACGCTTCTTGCTGGCCTTTTGGTCAGCACGGTGCTTGAGTCGATGACAGGAAGATGTAACGTGGCCTGACAGCTGCGACGAGCAGGCAAGGACTACCGATTTGCGCAACGAGAGTGCAAGGCAGTCGTCTTCGTTAGTGAGCGACGCCACATCGTTGAGCAGCACCATCCGATGCACGTCATCATTATCGAATGGTAAATCAGTCATCGACCCCACGGACGTGAAATCTGAAAACAACACACACGTCAACCATCAGCTTCACAGGTACGTTTGCATCAGGGCACGGTCAGTTGGACTCACGCTGCAAAGGAGACACTACATGATGGCGATGGGCCCACACATCGATGGAGAGCAGATGGAACGAACGGTCGGAGTCTCCGCACGAGATCGCGGCAGCGAATGCGGATCCACTGCCACTGCGGGTGTTGGTGATTTGGCTAGAGGAGAGATACAATCGTTAGTCCGCATTACACTTGTAGGCGGGTAGTGGGGGGGGGGGGGG
>JAADXL010000603.1:0-21248 GCA_023337755.1 Pythium aristosporum | reverse complement strand
TCTTATAGCCGCGCTTCACCAAGGGGTTGATCCACCAGAGCAAGAACCGCGACAGCCAGTGCGCGCGGTCCAGCGGACTGCTGAGGTCTTGTGCGTCGGCGAGAGCGCCATCGCTGCTGGCGCTTGCGCGCGGCGTCTGGAACGCCACGTACGCGTGGCTGTCCAAGGACGGGTCCTGCTTTTTCCCAGTGAGCGTCTTCATCCCCAGACTGTGACTTGTGACCCAGGAGGAGTATTGTGGAATGGGAACGAAGAGAGAGAGAGAGAGAGAGCCGTTAAGGTTTCTTTTTAGGGAGTTCTGCATCTGCCACAGACCTTCACTTACTGTATGTCGGCGGCATTCTGGGTGGCAATGCCACCGTGAGCATGAGCTCACGAGACTAGAGATGGCTGGATGGCGCGACTGCAACGAAAAAGAACAAAACGCTATGTCAATGTGTTACTCAGCTCTTCTCCTGATAGTGGGTGAAACATACTAGTATAGGATGGAGATCCACCCAAACAGAGCTTCAAAAGCAGTGCGACCTTGAAGTTCGGGCATGAATGCAAAGCGACGCAAGAAGGATCCAATCATGTGTACTGTACCTTAGTGGGAGTTCTCGTTGGTGATTACGTTTATCGCGCTCCTACCCACTGTCTCTAAAACAGTGTTTCTCTCAGGGCGTGCTAGGCTCAGAGTTGCTAGTCCACGGAATAGTGAAGTGTCCGCATACGTCGGGTCGCCATTGCCAGGGAGGCCGTCCAGCACGCTGCGCGTGAGGACTCGCCATGAGTTCTTCGCCTTACGAACACTATATAATACTGTTTCTATATTATGTATGAAGAGCCACAGAGGAAATTCAACTCGATTCGTGCATAAAAGGACGGATCGTGCGTCACTGGATGGAACCAGGTCTCTGTCGATGCTCGTAGGCTTCATGGAGCTTCTATTCATGCCGCCCGGGCGTGTACGTCTGCTCTAAGAGGCACGGTCGCAGGAAGCGTAGTCCCGCCCAAGTCATCTGCAACGCCTCTGGGTTGTACGCCAGCTCACGAGATACCACGCGCCCCGCAACGCACGCCGGACAATCTAATCGGCGTACGAAGCCACCTCCGCAGCTTCAACAAATGGACCTAGCCACCAACGTTACGATGGATACCAAGTCCAGCAGCCAAGTCCATCACCCCACTACCCAAGTACACCACCATGCAGGGCTTGCGAGCCGCCTCCTCAGCTCTGACTTTGCCCATTGGCAAGCCCAACACCTCGGTAGACTCCTAGTCCAGTAAGAAGCTATAGGCAGCCATGGCACTCATTTCATCATCATCATCTGGGCGGCCACAGTTGATGATCGCCCAGGCCTATGAGCCTACATTACGCAATCCGGACGAGGCTCCAGACATCTTGTCTTACCCGTACTATCAAGACCGAGACGCTCAACTCAACAAGGCTGTGGAAAAGGTGTCGCTCGAAGCCAGTTCACAAGGTCGCAGTCGCCTACGCCGTGGTGTTCGAGAGCGTCCGGCGGTGGGTGAATGGTGATGTCCAGGCGCTGTAGTTTGCCGGACGGGTCCCCAGCCTTGCGCATTCACCTGATGACCGTTGGCGGCACTCGAGCGCGCGCCAATTGCAAATCCGAATACGTTATGACCAAGTGAGCCAAAAGCTGAGCGTGATCGAGTGCAGAAAGAAGTGGATCAATAATTCCAAGAATTTCAGTGAATCCGAAACGAACCAAAATCACGACATCCAATTATCTCAGTACGTTAGGGTACCTGGATACCATTTCAATACCAGAACAAGGTAGTATTATCTACCATGTTCTCAATACACAGTGTAACCTATCGTACTGGGGATTGAATGGCACAACGGACGTAGCTCCCCGAGGCGCGGAGCAATCATGGCGCGTCCGGCCAGGGCGACGGCGGCGGCCGTGCGGCTGCGGTGGCGCGGCGTCGCGGCCCCGCAGCTGCACGCACACGGCTTCTTCTCCTGGGCGAACACGCCGCCCGTCGCGGAGACGGTTCCACCGGCCGCGACGCCGACCCACGTGCCCGTGCTGCTCGACGAGACCGTGACGCTGTGGCTCAATCCGCTGGATACGGCCAAGAAAGCCAAGCTCCGCAAGCACCGGCAACCGCAGCACGTGGTCCAGACGCTCGATGACAAAGTCGAGATGCCGACAGCGACGGCGCCGCGGTTCTTTGTGGACGGCACGGCCGGCTTTGGCGGCCACTCGCGGGAGCTGCTCGTGCGCGAGCCACAGGCGCAGCTGCTGTGCATTGACCGCGACCCGGAGGTGCTCGCGATCGCGCGCGCCAACCTGTCCGAGTTCAAATCGCGCGTCGTGTTCCACCGCGGCTCGTACGCCGATCTCTCGCCCGCGCTGCTGCAGTCGGTGCACTTTCCTGACGAGGTCCACGGCATCTGCGTCGACCTGGGCGCCAACAGCTTCCACTTTGACGAGCCCCGACGCGGCTTCAGCTTCATGCGCGACGGACCCCTGGACATGCGGTACGACCAGCACGACGCCACGGCGGCCACGGCCGCGCACGTGGTCAACACGTTCTCCGAGGTGCAACTCACGCAGATTTTCCGCGACCTGGGCGAAGAGCGGCTCGCGAAGGAGTTTGCCAAGGTGATCGTGCGCGACCGCGAGGAGAAGGGCGTAGTGTTCACGCACACGTCGCATCTGCGCGAGTGCATTGAGCGCATCGCGCGCAAGTGGCACGGCAGTAGCAAGAAGCCCCGTGGCAGTGGGGGCAGTAGCCATCCGGCGACCAAGTGCTTCCAGGCCCTGCGCATCTACGTCAACGACGAGCTCACGCACGTGGCCGCGGGCGTGGAGCAGCTCGTGGCGCAGCTCGCGCCGACCGGACGGCTCGCGACCATTGCGTTCCACTCGCTCGAGGACCGCCCTATTAAACTGCTTTTCCGACGACTGGTGAGTGGCGATGGCATCGTATTTTAATTGGATTGTATTATAATTGACCACGGACTCGTGTCCATCACGGCAGGATACCTTCACGCGGCGCACAATGGACGACGAGTACGAAGACTATTTCGACGACGACGATGACGACGACGCGGACGGCGCAGAGCACGACGACGACCGCGTCCAGGACGTCCTCAAGCGGCTCGGCGCGCGCCGCTTCCAGCTCGTCAAGCGCAAGGCCGTCAAAGCCAAGAAGCTCGAAATCGAACGGAACCCGCGTGCCCGCAGCGCGCGGTTACGCTGTCTCGAGCGGATCCTCTAGCCCGTAAAGAATCAAACTGGACTGTCTTTATTCTAGTGCTGGCCTAGGCCTGCTTCTTGTCGCCGCCGCCCTGCATGCGCGCCACAAAGTCGTCGAGCCGGTAGATCGTGCGCCAGTCGACGGCCGCGCCGAGGCCGACAAAGTCGAGCACGTTCTGCGCGACGCCGCGCGAGTAGGCGCGCTCGAGGTTCTCGTTCTTGACGACTTCGTTGGTCGTGAGCGCCGCGCACGCCAAGTAGATGTGGAAGAAAAGCAGGTAGCCGATCCAAAGGTCGTGGAGCAGCGCGAGCGCCGCGACGCACACGAGCAGCGGTTGGAAGTGCACGAGCGACCAGAGCAGCACGAGCACGCCGCGTCCGTAGATAACATCGTCCTGCGCCTGCAGATACCACCAGCAGCCCACGAGTTGGAGCGTGATGGCGACCACGGCCGAGAGGAGAAAGCCGAGAAAGAAGTGGTGGTTCTGCGCGCCGACGGCGTTGACCACGAAGGGGCAGTAGTGGTCGAACTTGGCGATGCACGCGTTGAGCTCGGCGCAGTGCTTGGCGCGCAGCGGCCGCTTGTGGAGGCACGTGAGGCAGAGCTTGGTCGCGCTCGGCGACTTGGACTCGACCAGCGTGCGAATGTTCTAACAGAGAAGAGATCATGGTGAGCTCGTCGGAATACCATGAGGAGCTACAGGAACGTGACGTACGTGGATCTTTTCGCGGTACGTTGTAAAGACCGTGCCGGCGTCCGTGACCGCCGTGAGGTAGAGAAACACGAGAATGAGCGCCGCGCTCGTGTAGATGACGAGCTGGAAGCCGAGGCCGACGCCGGCGTCGCGCGCGAGCCCCGGGAAGCAGACCACGAGCCAGAAGACGGACGCGACGTTGATGCCCAGCATGAGCGCCGCGGCCTTGCGCTTGTCGCCGTACGTGCCGCGCTGCAGCACCTTCAATGCGCCAAACGCCGTGGTCAGCAGGATGGCCTCTTTGAGGAAGATGAAGGTCACGCCGTCGGTCGTGATGAGAATCCACGCAAAGGCCGGCAGCACGAGCCACGGCACGAGGAACGAGAGCTTGAAGACGTTGTCTTCGAGCCACTGCTTGGGCAGGCGCGTCATGCGCGCGAGCTGCTGCAGCTGCGCGTCTTCCTCCAGCAAGTGGCGCGCGAGCGAGCGGTCGTCGAGCGCGGCGCGCGCCACGTCGAGCGGTGTCTGACCCGCCGCGTTTCGGGTCGCCACACTCGCGTGCTTGTCCAGCAACATCTTGACAGCGAGCCCAAGGTCGCTCATCACGGCGTGGTGGAGAGCTGTCCATATAAAGACACCACTTAGCGTAGCTGCTCGGGTCATCCGCGAAAGGGATCCGTACGTACCGGTATTGCCGTCGGCGTCCTGGGCGTCCACGTCGGCGCCGAGGCTCAGCACCATGCGCATCGAGTCGACGTGGAACCGCTGGTGGTGGCAGAGCAGCATGAGCGCCGTGCGGCGGCTCGCGTCCTGCACGCGCACGTCAATGTCGGTGCCCTTGGCCACGAGGTACGCCGCCAGGATCGGAAAGCACTTGTGCACGGCCACGAGAAAGGCGCAAAAGCCGTTGGCGTCCGTGAACGCCGCGTCGGCGCCGCTGCGCAGCAGCAGCTCGACGGCGTAAATGTGGTTGTGGTACGCCGCCCAGAAGAGCGGCGTCGTGCGCAGCTCGAGTCCGCCGAGCGCGTCGACGTCGAGCGCGTCGCGGAACTCGCGCGCGAGGTACTCGAGCACGCGCATCTTGGAGTTGATGGCCGCGTGGTGGAGCAGCGTCGCCTGCGTCGCCGGCTCGGGCGCGTTCACGTCAAAGAGCGGGTCCTATTGATACAGTGCACAGAAGGGACTGTGAGCAGAAGAGCGATACATGCACCACAGCAGAGAAGCGGACCTCGTCGACGAGCTGCTGGAGCTCCGGCAGCATGCCGAGCCGCGCGCAGTCAAAGACCGTGGGCTTGGTGAGGGCGGCGCTGCACTTGTCGCAGGCGGAGGCGCTGGCGTCGCTGATGACCGCGCAGGGCGCGCAGATGAGGCGTGGGGCGTCGACGTCCGCCATGGTGAAGGAGAGAAAATGGAGCAATGGCGGCGATAGGAAGACCAAGGGAAGGTGAGGAGCTCTTCAGCACCCAGTTTCACGTGTGGGTTGTTCTTATCTTAGTGTGTGACATCAGCATCCACTGGAATCTGCTATACATATTAGACTCAGATAAACAATTACGCATTATTAGTACTGAATTAGCATTAATTCGGGTGGGTGAAGGTGGGTACCATGTGTGGACCACATCAAGAGCTATAAATGACACAAATGTAGCCACGTGCTATTGCTGGCACTGAGGAGTATCCACGGCCATGGCGGCCGCCCTGCAATTCCCTTCGTCTCTCTCACTATGAAGCGGACGTCGACGCACATCACGCGCGCGCCGTCGCCGCCAAAGGACGCGCCGCGCCACTCGGGCTCGTCGTCGTCCAAAGCGGCGGCGCCGCCGCCCGCGCCCGTCGAGCAGCTGCGCTTCCGCGAGCGAGACGGCTCGTGCAGCGCGTACACGCGGCTGTACGCACAGGGCGTGGACCAGCTCGTCCACAAAGACCACGTCTACCAGCAGTTTGGACTCCACAAGTCGCCGCCGGCCGCCAGGAACAAGCCACTGGTATCGGCGACGGCGACGACGACAGCGCAGCTCAGTCGGGCTGGCAGCGCGAACGGCGGGAGCTATCGGACTTTGCCAACATCCCTGCACCACCGGCCCATCACACGATCCTCAGGCGCCACGGTTGCCGCGCTAGCGCCACGCCATCATCGTGCTGCCACTGGTGGTGGCAGCTTCGCCGCATCAACTCCTACCAAGCGGTCTGCCACTGGCAGCACCAATCGCACGAAGACTACACCAACCGCCGCGTCCTCTCGAACGAAGGTTATTAAGCCGCAGCGCCGCCAGAGCGCGATCGCGACGCAACTGCTCAACAAGACGCTCAAGATCGGACCGGCGCTGATCCACTCGGTGTCCTCGGCGGCCGTGCTGCCGTCGTCACAGGCGATGCAGCGGCGGCCGAGCGTCGCGACCATGGGTGCTCTATCGTCCGACAGCCAGCACTTACTGCTCCACCGCCGGCCGAGCTTCAATGCATCAGCCAAATTGGCTGCCAAGCACAGCAATCATCAGGCGCCGTCACCCACACGCCTTAGCGAGACGCTAGGCCCGCCCCCGCCGGCCGTACTTGTGCCCGTCTCACGACGCACGTCGTCGCCACTGGTCGACGACGGCAGCATGCGGAAGCGTCCAAGCGTATCCCCCATCCGGAGCGGACACAGCCAGCCTTCCCATGACAGTGGCAGTGGTAGTAGTAGCAGTAGTACGGATGGCACTGGCGGCGCCATGCCACAGCGTCGTGACAGCAAGATGGATCGGCTCGTGGAGCAGATCACTGTGCTCAAGAACTCACTCGGGCTCTCGGATGAGGACCTCCAGTGGAAGGTCGAGAGCACTAAGGGCAATGCGTACGAGGCCGCGGACCGCCACCTATGCGAGGCCGAAGAACACTACGACCGCGTTCTCCACGAGATCCAAATGCTCTCGGAAACGCCGTGCGATGAATCCAGCGCGGCACTCGTCAGGAGAATGCGGGAGCTCAGTAAGCAGAACCACCTCGTCGCGGAGCTCAAGCCCACGCTCGTGGGCTGTCAGGGGGATTTAATCCAACGGAAGAAAGAGCTACTCGACGCGCGGATCGCATGTGAGCTTGAGGTCGCCAAGGGCGGAGGCGACGGCTCGGCCAACGCGGACGATGCGCTGGTCGCTGCCCAGCAGCGGGTCGACGACGCCCAGCAGCGCATTTTGCAAACGCAGACGCAGCTCAAAGACGAGATGACCAAGCTCAACGAGTTGCTCGTGACACTAGGACAAGAGACCGAGACGCTGGCTGCAGCGTGTGCCAAGTTCCAGTTCCTGTCGTCGGACGCGGCGGACGCGAGCACAGCGTTTCTCACTGTCTTGCGGTGCATCCCCGAGTGCAGCGGCGACAAGCTGGTTGCTCTCTGTGAACAGGGGGTCCTGACGGCCCAGCGATTCACGGGCTCCAAGGCCAAAGAGATTGCGCGCAAAGAGGCCGAGTCGGAGAAGCTGCTACGGGAGATCGAGGTCTGGAAGACGCGCAAGGAGCAGTCCAAGGAGTTTGCTGTCGAGACCGCCGCGCGTGAGCGCCAGTGGAAGCTCGCACAGCACGACGCCAACGCCGCGAGCCTGCGGCTACTGCGCAGTCTAGTGCCGCTCGACATTCAGCAAATCACGGTCGACACACTGCTCGAGCGTGTGCGCGAACTAAGCGGCGGCAGCGTCTTCTTTACGTACGACCTGGCGCTGTACATCAAGCAGAACCGGTTGCTCCACTGGCTCGTCACCCACGAGAGCGACATCTCGCGCGACAATTTCTTGGCCGTCGAGAGTGCGCCGTACTTTCTCAATTTCACGAGCTACGACATCCACGAGCTGCGTGCCGTGTGTGCGATCTTGCCCGAGAGCTTTGACTTTGACAAGGACGGCAAAAAGGCCGAGTGGAAGCGGCAGTTCATGGACCACGTGCGGCTGCTCGTCAAGCAGCAGAGTGGCGAGACCATCAAGGCCGGCTGGGATCCGACCAAGGGCACGCGCGCCGATGTGCCGCTCAAGCCGCTGAGCGACAGACAGCTGCTCAACACCGTGTATCGGTACCCGGCGAACGACGAGATTCAGACCCGCATTGACAAGCTCGAGCTGCAACGGCAACGACTTGCACATAAAAAGGACAAGAAGTTCACGCTCGAGACTGTCGAGATTCCGACCGCCAAGAGCGAGTACCTCGCGACCGCCGAGGACGCGCGGTCAGACGAACTGCAGCAGCAATTTGGCAAGGCGACGCTGATCGGATTGCGCGACGACGCCAAGCAGGCGCTACACAAGCTGACCAAGACGCGCGACGCGCTGGCGTCCGAGATCGACCACGCCGAGCGGCAGTGGAGTACCCAGACACCGTCGTACGAGCAGCTACTGGACGAAGCGGCCAAGATCCGAGCGCTCGATGCGGAGACGCGTGCTGCGCGGATCAGAGGCCCCTTCCCACAAGATGTGGAGCTCAAGCCGCGCGCGCGGGCCGCGTTCAAGAAGCTGTCGGTCGAAGAAGAGGCCCAAGCGAGGCGCCTTGAGCTGAGCCAGGCGATTGCGGACCGAGACAAAGGACTCGTGGGCGAGACTGCGACTGCCTCCCCCTCTGTTGACCCTGCCACAGTGGCGGTGGCGCCATTAGTTGAGAGTGTGGTCGTGGCCGAACCGGAATCACCACGGGAGTCATCGAGTGAGTATACGACGGAGATGTCGTCTTCGGTCTTGGTCGACAGTGATGCTGCAGCTGACGGCGCGGCTACGATGGAGGAGACTACCGGCTTTCGCCGCGTTAAGTCGGTGCGTGTGGCGTCCGAGGTCTTGCGGTTTCTGCAAAACGACTTTTGCAGCCAGCGCCGCACAAAGAGCAACACGACGCTGCCCGCCGCCGAGATCTTTGGCTCGAGCGCGACTGCTTCATCGGCCGCTCCTGCTCAAGACCCTCCAGCAGCGGCGCCGCCGTTCCAGCGGAGACGACCATCGCGATCAGACGCTGCGGAACGGACAGCGGGGGCAGAGGATCGTACACGGGGCAGCACCACAGCCGCAGAGCCTGCCGTGGCCAAGCCCAAGTCAAAGGCGCTGCTGGCACTGCTCGAGAAGCAGGCGCAGACCAGCGCCAGCACTATCGCGGCCACTGTGACCAGCACTACGTCTAGCAAGCCCACAGCCGCGAAGCTCGACTTCCTAAGCGAACTAAAACGCAAGGCCAGTGGTGCCGCCGACACGAAAGCTAATGACGCTGACTCATGCGACCCGCCGTTGCAACGGCCTGGGATGACCAAGGCGTCGGGCCAAATGGACTTATTTAGTGAGATCAAGAGCCGAACTGTCACGAGAAGCAGCGGCAACGATGGCAGCGGCACGAACGACGCGCCAGCCAAAGACCCACCCAAGAAGATGGGGTTTCTCGAGGAACTCGCGCTTCGAGCGAGACGCTCAGCGAGCATTTCGCCTGAAGAACCCAGCGCTCCAGCAGCAC
Source organism: Pythium aristosporum (assembly GCA_023337755.1). NCBI lineage: Eukaryota > Oomycota > Peronosporomycetes > Pythiales > Pythiaceae > Pythium > Pythium aristosporum. The sequence continues at coordinate 11,887 of JAADXL010000603.1, read as the reverse complement.
CTGCATCTTCAGTGCCGACAGTGCCGTCACGCAGCTTCCTGGACGAGTTAAAAACCAAGGCGCAGAGGAATGCATCTGTGTCGGGGTCGGAATGAGCCCAATTATGGTTCCTCCTTTTCTCGTCTTTTTGTGGGAGTATCCTTTGAGTACTGACGCAGCCGCGCCATGGTCTTGGCGTGGAGATTCTCCTGCATGCGCTGCACATCGTCATGTCGCGCCGCTAACACCGTCGCCAGCTCTTGCTGTCTTGCTGCGCGGTAGTCGCGCCACTCTTGGTCAGTGCGTTGAGTCGGCCCACAGGCGGGCTCATGCAATGTGGATGCAGGAACCAGTACGACCTCGGATCCCTCGACGCGAACCGAGAGCTCCGTTAACGCCTAGGAACAATGAGAGAGACGCAGCAACGACAGGGCGTTAAGTATGGAAGCGGCCAAGAAGAGAGTGGAGAACGAAATGACGCACGCCGAGCTGCTTGTCGAGTCGGCCTCGCCGTGCCGCCGCAGGACCTTGGAGACAAATGCCCGTGACTGACCACAGGCCCTCGTTCGTTAGTAGATAGCTCCCCCTTAAGAATGACTATGGAAAAGCGTTGGACTTACGAGGGTCGAAGAACGCGCCGTGGGCTTTGCACTGGACAAAGCCGTCGCAGAAAAAGTCGCTGTCGTCCAAGTCGAGCTCGAGCAGCGCGTGCGGGCAGCTGAGTAGAAGGGATCAAACATCAGAACGCAAATTCTACTACTACGGCATCGCTCTGTTCGTATTGCATCGTACTAACATCGTACCTGTTGACAAACGCGCGCGGCGCCTGCGTGGTCTCGCAGAAGAAGACAAAGCCCGTGCGGCCGCCACGCGCGGCCTTCCCCGGGCGCTTGGTCCCGTCTGCAGGCGGCTCCGACGACGCGACGAGTGGGAATTTGATCGCATTTCCGTTGCGCATCCTCAGTTCGTCCAGAGAGCAGAGCACTCGCCGCCTCGCGGTCGAGAAGACGCGGTAGCTGCCCAGCATTGGCCAGACGTCCAGAACGATGATGCTGGCGATCGTCTCCCCATTGCAGTCGTCACGGATTGGCTATAAATATTGTATGGGTCTTTTCATTGGCTGAAATTCGTCACTTCAAGATACCGATTGATTGGATAATAAATAGGGTTCTATTGTGTGTAATTGGCTGAAAATCAGCGTCTACGACCGGCTCGCCGTCTGCAGCATGGGCGTCGGCACGGGTTCGTGGATGGAGATCTGTCGCGCGTACGCGAAGTACGTCTCGACGTGGCGGCGGTACTCCTGCACGGAGCGCTGGACCGTGAGGAGAGGGAGCGCCTGGATCCACGCGGGAGGTGGGGGCGGCGGCGGCGGCGTCTGCAGCGCGCTGGGCGCCGACTTGGGCGGTGCCGTCGGCATTGCATGCATGGACGCTCGCCCCTGCGACAGCGGCCCCTGCGACTGCGACAGCGATGCTCGGCCGTACTGGCTCGGTCGCGCCCCGAGGCTCGCGCGGGCCGTCGGCTTGGAGCGGCGCGTCATGGTCATGGTCATGCGCGTCGTCGTGGATGACGATGGCTGGTCGGAACGGCCGCGGGCCATTTGCGTGGACGCTGACGACGACGCCAACGACTTCTTCGTGGCGGCCTGCTTGACCGTGCGGTTGACGAACGTGACGAGCTCGCACAGCGGCTTGTCGAACGCCTCCCACTGAATCGCCGCCGCCGACGTCGAGTGGCGAATGAGCCCGGGGATCTCGAAGAGGTACGAGGCCTCGGCGCCCATGAGCAGCTCATCCGAGGTCGCGCCCAGCACGAGTCGGTTCCCGGGGTACGTGAGGTAGAGCATCATGTGGTAGAAGCAGAACCGCACGTCGCGGTTCCAGTGGAGAAAGAGCCGCTTGAATTGGACGGCAAAGACCGCGACGAGCGACTCGCGCAGCGTCACCGAGAAACCGCCAAAGTGCTTCATGAGGAAGAGCTCCGTGTTGCGGAGGATCTCGTAATGGTCGGACGCGAGCAGCTGCGTGAAGATCTGCAGCAGCACGGTCGACGTCGCGCTCGTGGTATCCTCAGAGAAGTAGGCTGGGAACTCCGTCAAGAGCTGGCTCAAGTACCGGAGACACAGAGTCACGTGGGTCGCCACGAGCGCGTTCGTGTTGTGGAGAATCGTCATCATCCAGTCGTGGATGATGAACGAGTTGTACGCGAGCACGCGCATGGTCTGCTGCAGAAAGAGCCCGATGGTCCAGTCGTCCGGTGTCGAGAGTGAGAACGATTGCTCAGTCTCCGACTTGAGCGCCGAGCCTTCACCGTGGTCGCCGCCGGTCGACGCGTCCTGCTTCTCACGGAGCGCCTGTTCCGCCGCCTTGATTTGGCTCATGTAGACCGACTCAGTCATGGTCAGCAGCGCTTCCTTGAGCGTCGTGGCGCCCGGCAGACACTTCCAGTCGATGCCTGCCGTGCCGCCCACCGTCAGGAAGTGGTCCATAAGCTGTGCGAGCAGCACGCGCTGAAACTTGACGTCGCTGCGCATGGCCGATGTGAGGTGACGCGTCTCTTTGGTCCAGTACCCCTCGCGGTTGTACGGCGCGACGCTCGCGTGGCACTTGGAGCTGAGGCTCTGCGTCCATCGGAAGAGTGCAACGTTGACTTCGTCCTGCAGCGTCACGCTGCGGTTGCGTGCAAACGCCGCCATGGCGTGGGCCTTGGACGTCGAGCGCTGGCGGCGCTGCTCGCGGGCCTGGAGCTTGTGTCTCCGTCCCTTGCTCTTACCGACAAACAGCTGAAATCCCGTGAGCATCGCGTCCCGCAGCGCCGGTACGCGCATGTACGACGCCGCGAGCAGCTGCAGCAGCAGCGCGCGATCTGATGTGCCCTGGCGCTCGTGGCGCGCCTCCAGTCGGTCGCCCGAGGCCGAGTGAACGTCCTGGAGAAGTCGGAGCGTGGTCTGGTGGAGGTCCAAGTACTTCTTGGAGAGCACGCAGAGCGGCGCGTCGCTCGTCTTGGACACGTCGCGCTTGGACGGAAGCGGACGCGGCGCCGGCGCGCGCTTGAGGTTCATCGAGTTGCGGCGCGACTGGCGCATCGAGACGCGCAGCTCGTCGAGCCGCAGGCTGCCGTCCTGCACGACGATGCTGCGCTTGCGTGTGCCGTCGTTCTGGTGGACGTTGCACTCGCCGCGGCCGAGCGCCATGAGCGCAATGTCAAACTCGCGCTGCTGGATGAGCAACGCCAGCAGCCGGCGCGCGGCCGACTCGAGCCGCGTCCCGTCGTCGCTACTGGACGACGACGTCGAGCTGGTCGTGCTGAGCCGTTCGGTCGGCGACGGCGCGCGCACACCTTCGTCACTGGCGGCCACGGTGCGCGAGAGGTCGAGACACTGGAGCACGCACTCCCACACGGTGAGCAGCTGCTCGAGCGCGACGTTGAGCGGCACGGCGCGCGTGCCCGACTGGTCGTTGCTGTCTCGCGCTTTCAGTGTCTGTGCGATGCGGTCGAGCGCCTTGGCGGCCGCGGCGTGGCGTCGCGCCGTGGACGAGGCCGAGGCCGGCGGTGTGGCGGCGCGCAGCTTGGCGACCAGCGAAACGTAGTCGACGAGCTGGCGCACGTGGCGCGTAAAGTTGCTGGGCAGCCGCGTCTGCTTGGGCGGCGCGCGGCCGGCGGCGGCGGTGAGGAGACTGGACGCGGCCAGGGACGACGACGAGGAGCAGGACGTGAGGGAGGACGCGGTCGCGTCGCTGTCGGCGGGGTCGCCATGGTCGTGGCGCTGGAACGCGCGGAAGAAGCGCGCGACGGTGGACGAGAAGCCGCTCGGCATGCTGGCGGACGGCGGCTCTCTGGACGATTGGGAAATGACGCTGGGAGCGACTCTGGAGGGTTGTGGCTTTGGCGCTGTTTAGGAATGTGGGTGGAGCCGACTGACGCGGCAGAAGAGCACGGTTGGGTGGGGGGACAAGGGATGGGACAAAGCGGCCTTTTGCACTGGGAGGACTGGCACAATACGCGACGCCCCCCAACCCTTTTGGCCCCATCCTCGCCACACGTCGCAGGGGCGGCTTTCCGCGCGCTGATGCTGTCGCTTGGGACGATGCAGCGCACAGTCATCCCCACAAAGCCACGCTCGGCAGTTACTAACTTGACGTAATGACGCGGCCTGGCCCTTCTCAAGCCACACTCGTTGAATCTTGGGAGAACCTCGACCAGTATATCAAACTCACTAGCATTCAATTTCTCAGTGACGCGACGATCTAGTCCACTGATTTAGTGCTGTAATTTCAGCCGCTTTGGGCAATGTGTAAACACTTTTTTGTCCCCTCCCCGCGTTGATCCCGCATGAGATATAGAGCTTTGCGTTACCAGCGACATGCGCGTGGACTCTTCGACTGCATCTGCTGTGCCGACTCGTCCTTGACTTAGTTAGGCAGTGAACCCAAGCGACCGGATATTAAAGCGACTGGTTTCCACCAGTGGTCCCTCCCCATACAGAAAACCCCACACATCCTTCAGCGCAAAATACGACCACCTGTTCTCTGCTCGGGTGGTTTTTTTGTTCTTGTCTTTTCGGGTGGGTACACTTTTCGCTGCCTCTGTCCAATGATGCTTATGGGTTGGGGTTCAGCAGAGCTGAAAGATCCACCCACGAATGATGGTCGCTTCTGACCAGTTTGCAGTCTAGTCCGAAGAGAGAAGCTGCATGGCTACTGCACCCACTCAAGGGGCGTCACTTTCCAGTGCGACGCTCTTCCAGACCTTTCTCGCAAGTACTTGCAGTCGAGTCCTGGGCATGTTCATGCCGTCAGCGCGCTCTCTCCCGAGCTGAACCAAGTGCGTTTCAAGCCCCCGAAACCAAACCCACGCAGATCCGAACGGCAGTTGCTGACGTCAATTCTACGGTAGTTCTTCAGAATGCACGAGGAAGAAAAGGAGCCCTTGCTGAGAAAAAGGAAAAAAAACTCAGCACGTTCTGCGAGGTGGCCAGTAGGAATCACTCTCAGCTTAAATTTGTGGAGCGTCAGGAATGTCCGGACTGGGAATATGCTGTTCGCATCGACCACCTGGAGATGGATTTCGCGAGACTCACTGGACTCACGCGACCCCGCTGTGGGTTCTTCTTGACTATCCAGCAGCGCAAGAATGCAGCATCCGACGCGCCAACAGGCTCCTGCCAGCGCTCCGTGCGTCACATTGAAGTGGGCACCGCGATCCCTCTCGCGCCCTGCCGGCTGATCCGTCAGCCGGCCTTGCTCTCGACCCGAATCGATCGCGGCGCATTTGTGGTGCCCCGTCGTGTAGACCAGTATCGGGATATGATGCGTCATTACCGTAGCCTCCGCTCACTAGCAGCAGCGTGCTCGCCACCCAAACCGGCGCTGGAGCTCTGGGGAATCCAGTTTAAACAAAGCCCGAGCCGGTGATATATCCGATTACTATGGCAAATGGCAGAGGAACAGAGTCGGCACATGAGGTCTTCAAAAAAGTGCCGACTAAAGAAGTGGGTGGAAGGCAACGCGGCGCCAGCGTGGAGCCGCCTGCCCATGTGTCCCACCAGATCCGAGATTCGCCACGGCGTTGGACTTCCAACCCAAAACGCATCATCATGACGGGGTGTGACCACATTGGACTCCACCCCACCCTGTATTGACACATTGCAATGTATCTCACCGTGTTTTGGCTTCAGATCCTTTGGTTGCCATCGGTCTGTGACGCAAACGTGGGGTTGCCGTGGGCAGACGTCCGCCGCGCCTCCGTCCTCGTCCGTCTTCCTGCAGACGACCAAGAGCGCTCGCTCTCCATTCTTGCCTCTCCTCGCATCCCCACCCACACGCTGCCATGGCCGATGCGCGCCCCGCCAACGTTGGCATCCTCGCCATGGAGGTCTACTTCCCGAAGACGTACGTCGCGCAGCGCGACCTCGAGGACTTTGACGGCGTCCCGAGCGGCAAGTACACGCTCGGACTGGGCCAGGACGCCATGAGCTTCACGGGCGACCGCGAGGACGTCAACTCGATCGCGCTCACAGTCGTCGCGCAGCTTCTCGAGAAGTACGGCATCCGCGCGGATGAGATTGGCCGCCTCGAGGTCGGCACCGAGTCGCTCGTGGACAAGAGCAAGTCGACCAAGACGGTGCTCATGCAGCTCTTCGAGCCGAGCGGCAACACGAGTATCGAGGGCGTCTCGACTATCAATGCGTGCTATGGCGCCACGGCGGCGCTCTTCAACGCGCTCGCGTGGGTCGAGAGTTCGGCGTGGGACGGCCGCCTCGCGATCGTCGTGGCCACCGACATTGCCGTGTACGCCAAGGGCCCGGCGCGCCCCACGGGCGGCTGCGGCGCCGCGGCCATGCTCATCGGTCCGAACGCGCCGCTGGTCGTGGACGCGCGCGCACGTGGCACGTTTTCGTCGCATATCTGGGACTTTTACAAGCCCGACCCGAGCGTCGAGTTCCCGACCGTGGACGGCCGCCTCTCGCAGACGTGCTACCTGCGCGCACTCGACGCATGCTACCAGTTGTTCTGTGACAAGAGCAAGACGGACACGCGCCTCACGGACTTGGACTATGCTGTCTTCCACTCGCCGTACAACAAGCTCGTACAGCGGTCGCTCTCGCGCGTGAGTCTCTGTCCGTTATCCCTCGTTCTGCATGAGTGATCACCCCTTTGACCTCTTGGCTTCTGTGGATGTAGCTCTTCTTTTTGGACTACCGACGACAGGGCGCGGGCGCCGACCCGGCCTCCAAGCTGAGCCGCTGGAGCGACGTGCCATTGGAAAAGACGTACACGGACCGCGAACTCGACCTCGCGTCGCGCGAGGCCTGCGGCGATCTCTACGCCAAGATGGCGCAGCCGTGCTACACTGCGGCCAAGCAGATCGGCAACGCGTACACGGCGTCCATCTACATCAACTTGGCCACGCTCGTGGCGTCCCAGGGCGCGGCGCTTAACGGCAAGCGTGCGCTCATGTTTTCCTATGGCTCGGGCTGCATGTCGACCATGTTTGCGATCCACGGCCGCGACGCGACCGACCCGCGCTTTTCGCTCACGGCCATGGCCGAGAAGCTCCAGATCACGGAGCGTCTCAAGGAGCGGGTCGGCGTGTCGGCGGCCGAGTACGAGCAGTTCATGAACCAGCGCGAGCGCTTCCACGGGCAGCACTCGGTCACGCCGGCGCAGTCGCTGGAGTGGGTCTTTGATGGCGCGTACTACCTCGAGGCCATTGACGCGCAGTTTCGACGCACGTACGCGCGTAAGACTCGTGAGACCGTAGAAACCATTGTTAACGGCACGGCCGCCGCCGTGGCTGAATCCAGTGCTGCTTGCGCCTATGTCTCTGGTGTCAATGCTCTCCTTCCAGGCCGACACCACGCAGACGATCATTCTCCCCTGGACGCGTTGCTGCGTGGAGACAACTGCATCGAGAAGCTCCGTGACGAGGCCGTCGACGCCATGCTCGAGCGCAACATTGTGCAGCTCAAGAGGTCATCCCCTAGACACGTCGAGCGGTTCCGCGTGGCCTCACGCAGCGACAGTATCCAGCTCGCGGCGCTTGCGCCCAGCGTCGACCTCACGGCCGCACCCTACCATCTCCCGTCGTCGATGGTCGATGCCATGGACGAGCCAACGCAACTCGGCGTCGCCGCGGGGCTCAACGCCATGCGAGACGCCGGTCTTGTGGGCACCCAGAATGTCCATGCCACGGCCAGTGACTGGCAGCTTGCGCCTGCGTTGGCATCTTCGACCGGCGTCATTTACGCCACGTCGTTTCCGACCATGCACGCCACGGCAGCGGAGATCGCTCGCTTCCACGATGCTCCGTCGGCCTACGAACTGGACCGGAAGCTGCTGTTCCGTCTGCTCGTGCTCGCGAACGCGCAGCTCGCGCAGATCACGGGCGCGAGAGGTCCGAACACCCAGATCAACGCTGCGTGCGCCGGCATGACGCAGGCCATCGCGATGGCCCGCGACTGGCTCACGCTGCGAAAGTGCGATCGCGTCGTGGTCGTCGCGAGTGACGTTGCGAGTAGCGAGACGCTCCTGCCGCTCATTGGCAGCGGCTTTCGCGTGCTGGGCGCGGCGTCCACGGCGCCTACAGTCGAGCAGGCTGCGCGGCCTTTTGACGCACAGCGGAACGGCATGATTGTGGGCAGTGGCGCCGCGGCGCTCGTGCTCGAGGCGCCCGCTCAAGGACCCATTGGTAGTGCTGTGCGAGGGCCCAGAGTCGTGCGGTTACTGGCGGCGCGGTACGCCAACTCGGCATTCCACGGTGCGTCGATTGGCGTGGAGCATGTGACCCAGGAACTGCGCGCGCTGTTCGAGGAGATGGAGACGGTGCATGGCATCACGCGCGCGCAGTTTGTGGCCCACGGCGTGTACTACAGCCACGAGACGTTCACGAACGCATCGCCGACGTCGTCCTGCGCATTCGCTGAGGTCAGCGCGCTGCGTGGTGCGCTCGGAGATGACGCGCTCGTCGAGCAGCTGCTCATCACCAACACCAAGGGCTTCACAGCCCACGCCATGGGCGTGTCCTTTGAAGACGTCGCCGCCGTGGAAGGACTGCGACGAGGGGTCGTGCCCCCGGTCGTCCACTTCCAGACGCATGATCCGCACTTGGGCGTGAAGCTCCGCCTCGCCCGGGGCGGCGCCCATCCGCACAAGTACGCGCTGCGGTTCGCCGCGGGCTTTGGCTCGCAGGTGGCCTTGACGCTCTATGCACTCGAAGTAAAATGATTAACGCATTTGACGATTACGGGTCGGGCGTCCTTGGCTTCCCTTCCCTTCCTTTTTGCTGCTCCAGCACTTCTACGGCAACTACTACTATTTCTACAGGACCGCATGGCAGTCTCGCGTCTCACACGGCGCAGTCGTACAACGCAAACCAGTCTCAACACAATGCGAATGCTTCTCCTCCCTGTTAGAACTCGACCGACACATTGCTTAGCGTTCGCTTCGGCGGATGTGTGGGGTAGTCGTTCCCTGCCTTCGCTGCTGCCGACGGCTGGTTATAGTTGTTGTTCCCGCCCACGGCGTTCCCCCACACGTCACGGCGGTCCTCGCTGCTGCTCATACTATCAGACGGGCTGTGGCGGTCGTACGTGGGGTGCTGACCGCTCGCAAACATGCTGCGGTTGCTGCCGTTAATGCTCGACGGGCTGCCATAGTCGGTCGCGTACTTGGAGCCCGCCGCAGCGCCACCGTACTGGCCGTACTGGTTGCTGGGGGCCGCGCCATACTGGTTGCCGCCGTACTGGTTGGCGTTGTTCGCGCCATACTGGTTCGGGGCATTGCCGGCGTATTTGCTCGCAGTATCCACGTTGCCGTACTTGCTGGCACCGTAGAGACCGCCACCCGCCGCGGCGGCACCGCCACTCGGGGAAGTCGGCAGCCGCGCGGGGTCGCTGTTGTTGTAAGACGAGCTGGTCCCGACCGATCCGGGGCCGGGCGCCGGTGGGCGCGCAGCGGGCTTGGGCGGGTTAAACTGGTACTCATCGTCCGAATCGTCGTCGTCGTCTCTGCGCCGCTTCCACATGAGAAAGCCCAGCACGGCCATCACGACGACGGCGCCACCAATGATGCCGATAATCAGCGGCATCTTGCTGCTGGACGAGTCGTCCGTCTTAGACTGGGCATTCGATGGCGTGGACGTGCCCAGCGGCGCCGCTGTCTGGACCGCGGTCGGGGGCGGCGTCGGGGCGGGCGTCTGCTGCAGCGAAGGTGGCGGCGTCGGCGACGGCTTGGGCGCCGTCGTGGGCTTGACTGTCGTCTTCTTTGTCGTCGGGGCCGGCGTGTCGTCGCTAGAGGAGTCGCTGCTGGAACTCGGCGCTTCCGTCGTGGGCTTTGGGGTCTTGGTCGGCTTGGCGGTCGTCGGCTCGGGCGTCGGCGACGGGGTCGGGGTGGGCGTCGGCGTGGGCGCTGGTCCAGATCCGCTGCCAGAGCTGTCGGCGGCTGAGAGAAAGAAAATCGACTGTCAGCACCATTTCCTCACCGATAAAGCGACGAACGCTCAGAAGGAAACGTACGCGGACAATAGGTCGTGTCGGCCGGGCACTTGCCGTTGTCGCCGCGCATGTAGCACGAGTACGTAAAGACGCCTTCCGAGATACACGGCGGGCACACGGTCTTGGACGGATCGCACTTTTTGATGCCGCCATTCTGGTAGCACGTCTTGAACGCCGTGCAGATGGCGTCGGCCGCCGAGGCGTCGTGGACTGCATACACAGACAACGTCAGTTCTCCACCGGCCGACACACGAGGCCGTTGGTTCTAGTACGCACCGAGAGAGGCCGCCGCCGCGAGCGAGAGCGTCAGGAGCGGGAGACGCATGAGGGCGAGCGAGGTGGCGTATGGAGGACGATGGGGAAATGTGCGAAAGAGAGGAAGAAGGCGGCCTCTGATCCGGAGGAAGTGGCGAGTCTGGATCTCCGGATGCTGGTGGCTGGGTGAGTAGGTAACCCACTGGGTTACGGTGGCCGTAAGCAGGCGAAGTGGAAATCTTCTTGCACACAAGGCAAAAGAACCCAACCGTAAAGGGGATCGGGCTGTAAACCGAACCCCTGGTGCCGGGTCAGTGGCAGTGACAGTGCCACTGACCATGATCATGGAACTGAATGAAACCCAATGAACTGGCGCTTGCGCTGGTCAAGAACTCAAAGCCCGGCTGGCAAGTGACAAACGGACGAAATTATGTGACGTCGACAGCTGATTCGCTGAAAAGGGAAATTGGTCACCGGGGCGACCTTTAGGGATAGGTTCAAGCGGCGACACCTTTCCACAAGTCCATGTGGTTTGTGTTCCACTTACCGTATTTGCTCACAATGACTTGCTATAATAAGTTAGTCCACGCTTGATGTTCAACAACTTCTCCAAAGAAAAGCTTTTTGAAAGTTGGCGTCTCGGTGCCGTGATTTACCGGTGTTCTAAGGCTCGCGTTCAATTTTCATAAATTTATCGATTCCCCGAAGGCATTTTTCTGAGGTTCACATCAACCACTGTCGTTTCTGACCAATCTGGTCGAAATCGTCCTAACGGAAACGATCAACTGAGGGCCGATTTATTTTTTGTCCTTATTTTCAGAGGTCCAAATCTCAGCATCCACGAGTGTGTTTTCTGTAAATAACTATCTTCGTCTTATCTTCGTCAGCGCGTAGTATGGATTTTCGGACGAAGATAAGCGATACTCCAGATGGATCGCGGATGACTTGAAGTTTCTATTTGGGAAGCAAAAGATTTTTTAGCTTCGTTTACGACTCTGATTGGCTACAATAGCCCAGATTGGTTGTCGAGATTGGTTGCACAAGTAAATGTTGCCGTCAAAAATGTCCTGTTCATCGCTGTACTTGTGTGAATCACATGGACTACTGTTAGATCTAGTCTTTGTGGCTGAAGTGCACGTGATTGTCTGAGCGACCAGTGTCTCGTTGCTGTGGCGTCAGCTTGCTCCACGCTATGAGAATGCCCAGCACATAGCCAGTGTGCTTGCGCTTGCGTTGTGTAGCCTGTGTAGCAGATTGCTGGTTCTTCATCACTACCAGAAAGCCAACGATCCTCTCCTCTGTTGCCAACGCCATGCGCCGGAGGCTGTTGGACCACTCTCGCAATGCTGCAGGGTCGTCCGCTGGTGGTTGCTGGGGAATTTGTAACGGGACCGTTCTGTAGTTAACTACAGAACGGAGTGTTACTTCACGTACACTGACGCAGAGGAAGGACAATCGCACAGGACTTGTGCGGTTGACGGAAGAATGGAAACTGAATGTATTCTGAACGGCCGAATGGCCGTTTAAACCTCAAACTATGTATAAAACCTTGCAGGAATCACGCCAGGATTCCTGCAGACCACACAATCCCAAAGTCCAAACGGGATTGGTGGAAAAGCGACGATATCCAAGGGATACCGTCGAATCGAACGACGC